>SJYX01006940.1:32972-90748 GCA_006410675.1 Oreotragus oreotragus
AAAAAAATAAATAAATAAAAATAAAGACACGTGGAAATCCTCTATTTGATACACAGACTGCAAGGGGTGCAGTTTAATGATCACTCTTAGAACATCAGTCTGTGTAGAATGCTGCTCAGTCATAAAGAAAGCTGAGTGCCAAAGAACTGATGCTTTTGAACTGTGGTGCTGGAGAAGACTCTTGAGAGTCCCTTGGACTGCAAGGAGGTCAAAGCAGTCCATCCTAAAGGAAATCAGTCCTGAATATTCATTGGAAGGACAGATGCTGAAGCTGAAACTCCAATACTTTGGCCACCTGATGTGAAGAACTGGCTCTTTGGAAAAGACCCTGATACTGGGAAAGATTGAAGGCAGGAGGAGAAGGGGATGACAGAAGATAAGATGGTTGGATGGCATCACTGACTCGATGGACATGAGTTTGAGCAAGCTCCGGGAGCTGGGATGGACAGGGAGGCCTGATGTGCTGCAGTCCATGGGGTCGCAAAGAGTCAGACAGACTGAGCATCTGAACTGAACAGTCCTAAAAGAGAACAAAATGTTGCCATTTGCAGCAACGTGGATGGACTGGAGGGCATCATGCTTAAGTGAAATAAGTCAGACAGAGAAAGACAAATATTGTATAATATTTACATGGGTAATCTAAAAAATACAACGAACTAGTGAATAAAGCGAAAAAGGAGACACGCAGACATAGAGAACAAACACAGACAGAGAGAACAAACAAACAGGTGGGAGGTACCCAAACAAAGTACTGGGTATAAGACAAGCTGAAGGATGTACTGTACAACACAGGAAATACAGTAAATATTTTGTATTAACTATAAATGGAAAGTAACCTTTAGAATTGTATAATTTTAATTTAAAAAGAACTGCATCACTCTTGGTTTTTTTCCATATTTGCATTTTTTAATACAGATGGAGGCTTGCTCATCATAAGATTCAGGCAGTACAGAAGTGTAAATAAAATTAAACTTTAGCTCCTCTTCTCTCCCTTCTCCCACTCATCTACCCTCTACAAAGCCTACTCACTTCTCAGTTTGGGTGATGTTACTATTTTATGTGGATCCTTCTGGATTTCTTTCCCTCAAACTGGAATCACAGTATATCCTATTGTGCAGTCCAATGTTAATGTACCAATATCTTCTCTCCCATAGAATGGATATACTATAATTTATTTAATCAATTCCCTAAAAAATTGTCTTTTTGACTCTCCTGTAATGTTTGCCTCTGATAAACTGTGGAATGAATATATTTCCTTGAAATAGATCTCTGAATTCTTGTGTGAATATCACTGTGGAACAAATTCCTAAAAGTAAAATTTCTGGGTCAAGGAGTATATGCGATTCTAATTTTGATAAAGCTTATCAAATTATTCTCTGCAAAGACTGAATTAATTTACTGTCCTCCTAAGAGGATCATTTCTTGTTTTGATCTCTAAGAGAGGGAAAATAAAGTGAGGAGAATATTTTCAGTGTTGAAAGGCTCTCCAACGCCCTTGAAAAACAAAGGTGATGCAGAGGTCAGCACATCATTGTTTTCACTGCTGACTTGAAATTTCCATAATGAGGACATAAAACACATCATTTAAAAACAACTCTTAATCTGTGAGATTAATGAGAGTTGAGAGCTATGACTTGAACATTTGCTGGTTAGTAGATTTAGAGATAGAAACACAGTTGCGTCAATTACAGTAATTAATCAGAGATGAAGGTGAATTGAAGGGACCCTCCTTTGCCCGCCAAACCTCAATCTAAATGCTGAGTAGTGAGCTGCTGGTGGGGATGGAGCGGCCAGAACTGGACCAGCTGAGAGAAGAATGAGGCTTTCATTCCCCAAAATGTACTGTGGGTTCCCAGAAGCACAGGGCTCCGTCCCACCTCAGCTTCCCAGAGAACCCCCATCGCATACAGCTAGCCCTTCAGGTGACAAACTCCTCTTGGCTGTATCCCCAAGGTGTTTTTCTTCCTAAAATAGAGTTAAACTCTTTCTGAACCCGAAAGAGTATGACCCTGAAGGAAATGGAGCCTGTTCCAGTGATGAAATGCATAAACAGGAAACACCCGAGGTGGCTCTTCCACATGTCCCCACCCGGTCAGAGTGAATTCACGACCCACCCAGTTACTCATGTTGGGAACAATTCTGCTGATGTCTTTATAAAATAGATAACTAGGGAGAACCGACTAGATCACTCAGGGACCTAAGTGCTCTGTGGTGACCTAAAGGGGAAGGAAATCCAAACCAGAGGGGCTATAAGTACACATATGGCTGATTCACTTTGCTCTAAAGCAGAAAATAACAAAACTTTATCAGGCAACTAAACTTCAATCAAATAAATTTTTAAAAATAAACTGAGATTGAGAATACCGTATATTTTTAACAACCTTACAATGAAGAATTATTTACATATTTAAAACATAAAAAAGAATAGGGGAAAAAAAGATTTGAGAGAAACACTGGTACATTCCAAAGCTATAACTACAAGTCGTATTGTATACTCCACCAGGGTAAGAGCACTTCACTTATTATCACTTAAAGTCAGTCTAGTCTGGGAGCCAATTGCTATTTTTGCCAATGCACTTTTTAGTTACAGAAAATAAAATTTATTCTTTTTGGTGCATGATTCTATGAATTTGACTGCATAAAATCATGTAACCACCACAACCATTGATAGAACACATCTATCACCCCTCAAAGCTCCCTTATGCCCCTTTTTGGTCAGTCCACACTGCAAATCCACTCTCAGCCCGTGGCAGTCACAGATCTGGTCTATTTTCTGTCCCTGTAGTTTTGTCTTCTCTAGGGAATGTCATATGCAGGGAATTCTACAGTTTAAAAAAAAAAAAAGTAAGTCTCTTGAGTCTGGTTGTTTTCCTGCACTTACGATCTATCCATGCACTTGTGTATTTCAGCATTTGTTCCTTTTTTATCACTGTGTAGTATTCCACTGTGTGGCTGTACCACAGTTTGCTTATCCAGTCTTCACTTGTGAGACAGTTGGATGCCTTCCAGTTTGAGCAATTATAAATCAAGTCACCATATACATTCACATACAGGGTTTTATACAAAACTAAGACTGCCTTTATCTTGAGATTGCTGTGTCATATGCCAACCCAACTGCTATTTAATCTCTAGAAAATATCACTATCCTGAGAGTGCAAGGAGCCTGGAAACAATTCAGTTACCTCTGGGGTGAGCATGCTCTTGTTCAGGAAAACTGCTGTCACACAGCATGAGTCTGGGGGTGGACGTCCATTCCAGCCAGGATAAAGAACCCAGGATCTGAATTCCGATGCCTCCAGTCCAGTTAGTTCAGAAAATCAATTGCCCATTCTTGTTTTAGGCCCTATGTCAAGCTAAACCAAGACATTTTCATTTCCTTTCTTTTTCCCATCAACATTTGTATCTTAGAAGTTTCATTAAGATTTACACACATATACTGGAATTTTTAACTGAATGAAATAAATTTAAATAGAAGTTGGTCAATTTTTTTAATATATGCATTCCCTAAATTGGAACAGTAAATGGGAATTTATGCCATATATTTCCAGAAAGCTAAAAAAATTCTAAATCACCATACTTATACAATCGTTATATCTCATCTCTTAAGCATTAATTTTTGATGGTTTATCTTCAAAAAGATAAGTATTTCAAATATTTCTTTTCTGTCACAACTGAACACAGTGAAGGTTCACTGAGTTAAATCCAGTGAAGGCTCAGTTGAGGCTGAAGTTTTACTGAAGTTCTACTGTTTGTAACACAGCTAATGATTTCTATCTTGCTTCAATTGAATTAAGTTTATGCGACTTCTATTTTTATCTCTGCTGCTGCTAAGTCGCTTCAGTCGTGTCTGACTCTGTGCGACCCCATAGACGGCAGCCCACCAGACTCCCCTGTCCCTGGGATTCTCCAGGCAGGAACACTGGAGTGGGTTGCCATTTCCTTCTAGCATCAGCTTATTTTATTTTTCCATTTTCCACTTGTTTTTCTAAAATAATAAGGGAAAAATGCAGTTAAAATATGCAAATAGTACTGCTGACAACACCATCATGGGTAAATGTGGCATGAAGTGGTATGACACCGCATACAAAAGGAGGTCTGGGAATATCAATATTTAATGTACAAAAATACAAGTAATGAAAAGGTGAAGGTTTAGAAACCCTTGGATGCATAGTTGTGCTATTTTGTCCAATTCCATAAACAGATGATCTTATTTTAATCATTTTGTTTATGTGCGGAAATTGAGCATACGCCACCTGATTAGTCCTGTGATGTCAAACCACACTGGATCAACAGAATGATTTAGACAGTTCTTATCTTTGTGTCTGTGCGCTCAGTCATGTCTGACTCTGAGGCCCCATGGACTGTAGCCTGCCAGGCTCCTCTGTCTACGGGATTTCCCAGGCAAGAATATTGCAGTGTGTTTCCATTTCCTTCTCCAGAGAATCTCCCTGACCCAAGGATCAAATCCAGGTCTCCTGCATTGCAGGAAGATTCCTTAATTGCTGCACCACGTGAGAAGCCCTCTTGTCTTTAGTTCATTCACTTTTCAACATGTAATGAATGTTCGCTCTTTGTCCAATAGCACCAGAAGAACCCACCTCCTTGAACCACTTACAGTGAACTGGAGGGGGTGGCAAGTGAGATGAGGGTTGTGGAGGACTTCCATCTACAGCAGAGTGTCATGTAGCAGGGGATCTCTCCCTAAATGAGGTGATGTCTGAGCTGACTCAGTGAGCATAACTAAGGGAGAAGAGAGTTCCAGTCATGATCAGCGTGGAGTTCAGTCACGGACAGAGAAGTTGACACTACAGCCCTGTGTGAGCTTCTAGGGCTTCTAGGGTGTTTTTACAAAACACCACCAACTGAGAGAAGCGCACTGGAGATTCTGGAGGCTGGAAGTCCAAAATTAAGCTGGCAGCAGGGCTGGTCCTTCTGGAATGTCTGAAGGAGAGTCTGTCCCCAGCCTCGCTCCTGGTTTCCAGTGGTTGTGGGCAGCCCTTAATTGAGAGACATCACTTCAGCATCACAGGGGCCCATCTAACCCTGTCATCCTCCTCCGTGTGTGTGTATTTGTGACACAGTCTCTACACTGACCTTCTTATCAGGATACCAGCCTTGGGACTTAGGGTCCACCTTAATCTAGCTTGACCTCATTTAACTTCTTTACATCTCCCAAGACCCTATTTCTAAATATAGTCTTATTCACATGGGACACCCAAAGTGCTCATCTCATAATTTTTCCTTTTTATCATAGAAAACAGTTGTAGATGCTAGGCACTACAAAAAGGAATGTGACTTTATTTGGAAATAGTGGAGACAGGGGGTGAGGTTTCCCATACCTGAGTTATGACTTCAGCATAGCTTTTTGGGAGGGGCTTCCCTGGTGGCTCAGACAGTAAAGAGTCTGCTTGCAATGCAGGAGACCTCGGCTCCATCCCTGGGTGGGGAAGATCCCCCCTGGAGAAAGGAATAGCAACCCACTCCAGTATTCTTGCCTGGAGAATTCCATGGACAAAGGAGCCTGACAGGCTACAGTCCATGGAGTCACAAAGAGTCAGACACAACTGAGTGATTAACACTACCTTTTTGGGAAACATGCTTAACTCACAACAAGAAGGGCTCTGCAAACTACAGCCAACCCATTCCTTTTGATTGCTGTTGTTTGTAAATAAGGTTTATGGGGACACAGCCACATCCACCAGTTTACGCATCCCTGAGGGAGCCCTGCCCCTTCAAAGGCAGTGGTGGGTCTTTGGCACAAAGACCATAAAGCCTAAAACACTTAGCACCTGGTCCTTCCAGGAGAAGGCTAGTGACTCTTGAGCTAGAGAGAAACTGGTAAAGCACTGATCATGATCTGCCTTGGGGGTGAAACTAAGGGGTGAAAACTTGACCCCCAAAACTCTGGGAGATGCAGTCCAGTCTTGATAGGAAGTATGCAAAATGAGACAGAGATATGGCAAGAAGAAAGTGGAGTGGGCAAGGGGTTTGCAGGCCCTGAGAGACTGCTGGATGATTAGAGGAGAGAAGGAGGGGACAGACAGCAGAAGGTGGAGAATGAAATGAGGCCTTTGTGATTTCAACAGAGTCACTGCTCTAGATTATGACAAGATGGAAGAAAGTGCTGGGGTGAAATCGAAGGGGAGTTGTTGGAGCTTGGGGGAGAGGACATGGGATCAGAAGGCCAGGAGGCCACATGAACACCCCCATGGTTCTTAGAAATGCCGGCAACAGGGATGGTCAGAGGAACATGAGTCAAGGGCATGTTGTCCTCAAAAGGACCAGAGCATTTTCTTTCCAAGTGACCAGTGTCCACAATTCAACTGCAGCAACCCCCGTGCACAGACTGTGTGATTAACATGGAGTGTGCTGTTCCACCCTTGTAGCAACTTCACAAAGGTATGTGCACAGACTCCGAATGAAGGCTGTGATTGCTTTTCCATAGCTTTATGAATTATGAAGTTGGATTCCCATCACAAATGCTGTCAAAGTTTTTTGGTTTCAAAACCAATTAAAATGATGAATAGCTGTGAAAGGAACGACAAGCACATTTACTCTTTCTCCAGAACGGTTGGGGATCTGTCCTTTTTGTGTGTGTGTCACATTTCACATCAACTGGGAATATAAACCTGGTCTCATTCAAAGGTAAGATTCAAACAACATCTTCATGAAAGGGAACAGATCTGCTTGGCCTTTTTCTCATCCGTAAACACTGAGATACTTGCAGCGTGCCATGTCGCCCTTTCTGCTTATCTCCCAAGGTCACGGTGCTCTCTTTTCATCTCCTCCTCTTAGCAAGGTTATCCTAAAAAGAATCACCAAAGCAGAGATTAGCTGTTTTGAAGCAAAAAGAGACAAGCAAGAAGGTTGCTGGCAAGCTTTTGAGTTTGATTTATTGTGGATTTGAAGCTGTGTAACAATGCAGAGTCCTTGCATCCCCACTCCTCATCTCTCTACCATTTCATGTGTCTGAGGTCTTAATGCTCCCACTCAGCTCCAAGGGCATTGGGACAAACAAAGTGCTAAGTCTCATAATTTTTTTTCTTTACTTTTCATCATGAGAAAGAGCTGTTGATGCCATGTACTGCAGAAAGGAGAGGATGAGTCTGAGTCAGAATACTTAACTTTTAATACTAACTCAACCACTTCTAGCTGAAAACCTTGAGCAAATTACATGTCCTCACTGAGCCTCAGTTTTCTCATTTTAAAATAGAGCTTACAATTCTCAGTTCTCAAACTGTTGTGAGGCAACAACCAGGTCCTACTGTACAGCTCAGGCAACTATATTCAATACCCTGATAAATCACAATGGAAAAGAATATGAAAGAGAATATATATATATATATATATATATATGTATAACTGAGTTACTCTGCTGTATAGCAGAAATTAACACAACATTGTAAATCCACTAGTCTTCAACAAAAACTTATCAAAAAAGAAGTAAATTTCCCAAGTGGCGCTAGTGGTAAAGAATCTTCTTGCCAGTGCAGGAGATGCAAGAGACACGGGTTTGATCTCCGGATCAGGAAGATCCTCTGGAGGAAGGCATGACAACACACTGTTTTTGCCTGGAGAATCCCATGGACAGGGGAGCTTGGTGGGTTATGGTCCTCAGGGTCTCAAAGAGTCAGACACGACTGAGCACATACACACACGCACACACACACCTGAGGCTCAACTGAGTTCAATTTGTGTTGAATTATACACTCCTTAATTTATACGTAAAACTGATGTGTGATGTGTAATAGCAACAGACGCCTGTGTGATGTAGGCATTCTTCACAGAGCTATGCTTCTGACAGAAGGAAAAATATTGGGTAAGTGTGTTTAAGACAAAGTCTCCAATAAATAATATTTGGACAGAACAACTCCTTCGAAGAGGTGACTCAGCTTTCAGTGAACTCATCTCTGCTATTTTTAGGGCTGGAAAAGGAGAGGCTGGTGGTGCTGAAGTTGTGTAACCAGTCGCACAGGGCGGCTTCTCGAAAGTGGTGGCCTTGACCCCGGTGGCCTTTCACAGGGGAAGCGGGGCAGCAGCCTTGAGCATCTCGGCAGCTCCGTAGAGCCCCGGTCTGAGGAGGAGAGGGAGCCACAAATTGCCTTTTGCCTCGCCCCCGAGACCCCGGCGGCTACATCATCTCCCAATTCCCTTTCCAAAACCGCGTCTCTGTCTGATTTTCAGGGTGGCTGTCACAAGCCCTGGACAGCACACTCAGTCTTTGTGGAACTGAGCAAATGGGTTTGAACCACCTTTAGCCAGACGCTGCCAGCCCTTCAACCTCCCACCCGGGCAGGTGGTGAGAGCAGGTGTGGGTGCTAAGTTGCTTCAGTCATGTCCGACTCGATTCGACCCCATGGACTGTAGCCTGCCAGGCTCCTCTGTCCATGGGATTTCCCAGGCAAGAACACTGGAGTGGGTTGCCATGCCCTCCTCCAGGGGATCTTCCCAACTCAGGGATCGAACCCTCGGCTCTTAGGTCTCCTACATTGGCAGGCAGGTTCTTTACCACTAGTTTCCCACCTTGGAAGCCATGAGAACAGCTACCTGAGCCCAACTGTTGGCTGCCCCTTTCTGTCCCAGAACCTAACTGCTCTCCTTATCCTCTTAGGATATCATTACCGTTAAATTCAGCTGCCTTTCTCAAACCCTGCAAAGAAAACCATCTTTTCATTACACCTGAAATTAGCCATTGCTTCTGTGGCTGCCTCTCCTGAAGTATAAATTCTCCCAGCATGACCCAGAGCTGCTTTATCCACCTCGCTCAAGGTCACCTTCATCACTGTGGGGCACAGAGACCTCGGCAGAAAAGGCCATGGGGGAACCCAGCAGGGCTGGTCCACAGCTGGGAGGACTGGCCGGTGCTAGGGCCCTTGCCTGAGTGAAACCAGTTAGGAGCTCAGATGAGCTTCGAGCTGCATCCAAGCACAGATTCGGACTGTGAGGCCAAGCAAAGACCGAGCACAGACTGTCTGCGCCCCTGTGGTTATCTATGTGTGCCCTCTTTTTTACTAAATCCAAATTAGATCTTACAACACTGTTCATGTTAGCTTGTTTATACCATGTGTTAGAATCCAGGAAACACATATTATTTCTTTTCAGAAACAGAGGCAGGGCATAGAGATAAGCATGCATTGTGATATAAACACATTTTTTAAAGTTTTTAACTCCTATTTGCTGTTCAGGCAGCTTAGCATTTAGTTTGTCTATAATTGGATATGTTTTTTAAGTTTTGACAGGAACTGTATTTTAAGCAGCAGGAGGCAAAAATAATTCAAATGTTAATATTCATCAAAATGTATCTAACAGCAGGAGACCCTTCACTCTGAACTCATTCTTTCTTGCAAAATCAACCACCCCCCTTAAGAGCTCTCACCTACCAGAAGCACTAGAGAATCCAAAAATATGATGCATCCCAGCCACACACTTTATCTTGATTCTTTTGTTTTCTTTGGTTCATCAGGTCCTTCCTTCAGAACCAAAGGAATCCGTAGCAACAACTCTGTTCTTAGAACTGATCTTCTCCATTGGGAGAACTTCAGTCTAGATGCCAAGAAGCTTCTGATGCTCCCAAATCCTATCCTTCAATCTCTGCTGTTAGGGACTGAGACCTGTAGCATTTTCCAATGTCCATTCTCTTTTGTTAAAGCAAATTATATTGGGAAGGGCCATGTACTATACTTATCCATACTGAAGTCTGAATGGCTTATCAAATTCAGTTTCTTTCTGTTGTAGAATTTAGGCAGAAGAAGGAAGAAGGAAAGCAGGAGAAGATTCTAACAAGGAAATTATGGATATGTTTATTAAGGGGGATGAATGGGCCAAAGGTGAACATGTCTCTATGCAAGTATTTTATAAACAAAAGAATCAATGGGCACACATGAATTCCCCAAAGATCCTGCTGAAATGCAGATTCAGATTGTATGCAGATTCAGATTGTGCCAGTCTGGGGTGCAGCCTGAAACCCTGCAATTCTAACACATTCTCTGATGATATCAGTACTTCTGGTCCACAGATGGCACTTTACGCAGCAAGAAGGCAGGAACTAGAATGTTGAACAAGGTGTCAGCTCAGTGGTTCTCCATTTTGGCTCAACAGAATCACCTGACAAGTTTTAACTTTTTTTATTTTAACTACTGGTGCCTGAGCTCCACCCAACATCAATTAACTAAAAATCTAGGGATCACTCAAGTATTTATATTCCCGAAAGCTCCCCAAGCTATTCTGTTGAGCAGCCTGAGTTGAGAACCACTGTTAGCTGATAAGTTCACTAGACCCTCAACTCATGAGGGCTAAAGGCAAGATACCCTAGTCAAGGGCATCTTCCTCCCCAATGGGAGCTTGCTATCACACAATGCCTGGCAAGTGGTTCAGTCAGTTCAGTTCAGTTCAGCCACTCAGTCGTGTGTGACTCTTTGTGACCCCAGGGACTACAGCTCACCAGGCCTTCCTGTACATCACCAACTCCTGGAGTTGACTCAAACTCATTTCCATTGAGTCAGTGATGCCATCCAACCATCTCGTCCCCTGTTGTCCCCTTCTCCTCCCACCTTCAATCTTTCCCAGCATCAGGGCCTTTTCAAAAGAGTCAGTTCTTCACATCAGGTGGCCAAAGTATTGGAGTTCCAGCTTTAGCTTCAGTCCTTCCAATGAATCTTCAGGACTGATCTCCTTTAGGATGGACTAGTTGGATCTCCTCACAGTCTAAGGGATTCTCAAGAGTCTTCTCCAACACCACAATTCAAAAGCATCAATTCTTTGGTGCTCAGCTTTCTTTATAGCCCAACTCTCACATCCGTACATGACTACTGGATAAACCATAGCATTGACTAGACGGACCTTTGCTGGCAAAGTAATGTCTCTGCTTTTTAGGTTGTCTGTTGGTCTAATGCTGTCTAGGTTGGTCATAACTTTCCTTCCAAAGAGTAAGTGCCTTTTAATTTCATGACTGCAGTCACCACCTGCAGTGATTTTGGAGCCCAGAGAAATACAGTCAGCTACTGTTTCCACTGTTTCCCCATCCATTTGCCATGAAGTGATGGGACTGGATGCCATGATCTTTGTTTTCTGAATGTTGAGCTTTATGCCAACTTTTTCACTCTCCTCTTTCACTTTCATCAAGAGGCTCTTTAGTTCTTCTTCACTTTCTGCCATAAGGGTGGTGTCATCTGCATATCTGAGGTTATTGATACNCCATGAAGTGATGGGACTGGATGCCATGATCTTTGTTTTCTGAATGTTGAGCTTTATGCCAACTTTTTCACTCTCCTCTTTCACTTTCATCAAGAGGCTCTTTAGTTCTTCTTCACTTTCTGCCATAAGGGTGGTGTCATCTGCATATCTGAGGTTATTGATACTTCTCCCAGCAATCTTGATTCTAGTTTGTGCTTCATCCAGCCCAGTGTTTCTCATGATGTACTCTGCATATAAGTTAAATAAGCAGGGTGACAATATAAATAAGCAGGGTGGCAAGCAGTGGGTACTCAATAAACGTAAGTGTGTCCCATGAAATGACCAACTGAATGCATGAATGACTGAAGACCTTTGAAGGCCAATAGTCTACAAAATGTCAAGGACTGAATTCTCGTTGAAATGAAAACTGACAAGGCTGAAATTTAAAGACAGGAAGTTTTTTCCATGGCTCCTTCAAATACCCCAAACAGATACTCAATTGTCCGGCCACTACTAAGGATGACTCTGCTGACAACTGGAAAAGTCCAAGCCATAAATATCACCTTTGCTTTATTCCAGTGTTTCCTAACCATCCACCAGTCATAACACACTTGCACAATTTTTTGCTCTCAGTGCTATTATTTACCTAGCTTTCTTCCTTTAAATTGACTCACTTTTTTCACAAATGGATGTATTTTAAAGGGAAACTATAAATCGCTATTTCAAATATATAGAAAAACAACCAATATCCCTCAACATAAATAGAAGTATCTGTCAAAATAAATACAGTGAGAGCAACTCAAGAAGGTTGCTGCCTGCTAACGCTTGCCTCTGTCAGATAAGACGGATTAGCCAGGAATAGGATGATATAAAAGACAAGGGCGCTCTTCATGGAGACTTGTCGCTGGCGTGGTAAGAAGGATTGAAGAAGGATTGCAAGGAGTCACAGTCAAATTCTGCAAAGCCATGTTAGTGAAGCCACCATGCACAGGCATCTCAAAGAACACCTATCTCGGCCAATGATATTCAAGTTGAGCCCAGGAACCCAAGGGCCACCAACTAGTGCTGAAGAGGCTCTGGGAGATACAAGGAAGTATTTCCATGATTTCAGTTTCTGGGGAATCCAGTCATCAATATGATTTGTCTGTACCTAAGGTGATGTTTGTTTTCCTACTTCTAAGAGGAACAATATAATCAACAGAGAAATTCAAAACAGGTTGGACCTTGCTATCAAAATCAGGGGAATTAGCTTTCTCTTTGAAGGCATATTTGTTGGCTTAAGGCCTTGGATAAGAAAAATTCACTAAATAAAATCATGCTGTTATCGATTGAATGGATCAGACAATGTAGCTCTCTAGTGAGGGGTGTCCCAGGGTGGGGGTTAAACTGCTATGTTCATACACTTGGATTTGGACAGGTCGACCCGTTAACATTTTAGGGAATAAACCCCCTAAATGATTCATTTTTATCTGCGGGTTGTTTTTCTTTTAAACAACACATGGAGAATGCGACATTACGATTCTAATGCAGAGGCAAGACAGAGAAGTCAGCGGGGAGGCCTCTGAGGCCAGGCTGCCTGGTCTAAGTCCCTACTCTGTGCTCTTTCCATCTGTGTGGCCTCAGGTGAAACACTCAGCCTCTCCATGCCTCGTGCAGTCTCCTTGCTCAGAGGATGTGAGTGATAACAAGGGTACCACCACGTGAGGACATCACAGGAAGAGTGAAGAATCTGAAAGAGTCCTTTGCACGAAATAAGCACTCAACATGTGTTACCTTTTTCTAACTACCTTCATATTGTTGTTATTATGCCCCAAAATACACAGAACAATAGGTTATGCAATGCAATCTGTCTTTCCACCCCTGTGCCTCCCTCTAGACACAAAACAGAATAAAAAAGCTTTTATCTATCTTTATTTATGCATTTATTATCAAGTATATTTTTCCTCTTCTATGCTCATGGGGGCTCACCACACACTCTTTTCTACACATTGCCTTTTTCACTTCACATATCACAGGAAGGAACGATGCCTTGCAGGTCCTTTCCCTTTTTCTTTGCTGGAATCGCAGTTTTGCATTTTGTGGCTGCACCGGCGCTGATGTAGGTCATCCCTCATGTGGGACAGAAGCCATTTCTGGGTTTTCACTTTTACAGTCATGCTGCCATGAACACACTTAAAAATTCGAATTTTCATATACATACAAGTATAGTGTTAGGGTATATACATCTGGGGCTTTCCTGATAGCTCAGTTGGTAAATAATCTGCCTGCAATGTGGGAGACCCCAGTTTGATTCCTGGGTTGGGAAGATCCGCTGGAGAAAGGATAGACTACCCACTCCAGTATTCTGGCCTGGAGAGGTCCATGGACTGTACAGTCCACAGGGTCGCAAAGAGTTGGACACGACTGAGCAACTTTCACTTCACTTCACTTCATACCATTAGGATAGATTCTTATTTTAATTAATTTATTTTAATTGGAGGCTAGTTACTTTACAATATTGTAGTGGTTTTCGCCATACATTGACCTGAATCAGCCATGGGTGCACATGTGTCCCCCATCCTGAACCCCCCTCCCACCTCTCTCCCCATCCCAGCCCTCAGGGTCATCCCAGTCCACCGGCCCTGAGTACCCTGTCCCATGCGTCGAACCTGGACTGGCGATCTATTTCACACGTGGTAATATACGTGTTTCAGTGCTATTCTCTCAAATCATCCCACCCTCGCCTTCTCCCACAGAGTCTAAAAGTCTGTTCTTTATCTCTGTGTCTCTTTCACTGTCTCACACATAGAGTCATCTTTCTAACTTAGGATAGATTCTTACAGGTGGGATTCCTGGATCAAAAAGTCTGTGCATCTTTTATTCTGATAGAAATTGCCAATTTCTCTTCAAAAAGATTACACCCATTTGCATAACACCTACCGAAGTACACAGTGTGTCTTTCTTCTCATATTTAGGAATGTTTTAAATGCATAAGATAAAATCCATGGGATAATCAAGGAAAAGCAATTATACTGAAACAGTTATCAAAAGATGTAAATCACTTTTGTGACATGGTAATGTGTATCCTTCTTTATATATGTACTATATTTAAAAAAAAAAAAAAAAACTAGTGCCAGATAGGAGTGAGTAGAAAAGATATTTCAGCAAATCTACAACAGTTACAACCTGCTAGGAAACTACATATTGGTGAAAAACTCACAGGTCCTGCTAGTAATATTGTGACTCACAGTCTACACCCACAATTGAAGGAAAGACTAATTTTGAGTTGGCAGCTGGTGGAAAAAAAAAGATGTAATTTTTTTCTAAACAAGTGTTGGGCTCTGGGCAGAGTCAGCCCTTGGAGACTTTCTCCTCTCCTTCTGCTCCTCAGGCCAGCCCCAGGAATTCTTGCTTTTAGGGAGCTATTAAAATTCGTATGTGGGAACTAGCCTCAATCTAACCTGAGACAGGCTTCATAGACCTTCTAAAGCATTGAGAGGAGAGAAAGAGGGCATGAGCAGGCAGAGACACTGCTAAAGGACCATCCAGAGGTGCTGCCTTGCGTGTGTCTTAGAGATAATAACAGACCCACTTCTGCCGTTAGTATGTCTGCTCCCCTACCCTACAGTTTTGGAGCATATTAAATAACGTAAGAGAACTTAAAGTCCTTTGAAAAACTTAAAGGCACTCTATGAACTTAGGGCGGGGAAGGCAATGGCACCCCACTCCAGTACTCTTGCCTGGAAAATCCCATGGACAGAGGAGCCTGGTAGGCTGCAGTCCGTGGGGTTGCTAAGAGTCGGACACGACTGAGTGACTTCACTTTCACTTTTCACTTTCATGCATTGGAGAAGGACATAGCAACCCACTCCAGTGTTCTTGCCTGGAGAATCACAGGGACAGGGGAGCCTGGTGGCCTGCCATCTATGGGGTCACACAGAGTCGGACATGACTGAAGTGACTTAGCAGCAGCAGCAACATGAACTTAGGGTGCTATGTTAGCCATTAGGAATTAATATTACGATTATCTCTTCTTATTTTTAGTGCAGGCTTCCTTTGTACCTCAGCTGGTAAAGAATATGTCTGCAATGCAGAAGACCCCAGTTCAATTTCTGGGTCTGGAAGATCCCATGGAGAAGGGATAGAATATCCACTCCACCATTCTTGGGCTTCCCTGGTGGCTCAGATGATAAAGAATCCTCCTGCAATGCAGGAGACCTGGGCTTGATCTTTGGATTGGGAAGAGTCCCTGGAGAAGGGCATGGCAACTGCCTCCAATATTCTTGCCTGGAGAATCCCCATGGACAGAGGGGATGGCTAGACTGAACAGCTAAGCACAGCACAACACAGCATATTTGGTGGCCAGAACCTCCCTTACATCTGCCAATAGGAGTAACATTAGGGGACTTCCCTGGTGATTCAGTGGTTAAGACTCCACACTCCTGACACAGAGGGCCCAGGTTCGAGCCCTGGTTGAGGAGCTAGGTCTCGCATGAACTAAGACCTACCATAGCCAAATAAATAAATAATTTTAAAAAAAATTTTTAAGAGTGACATTAGGGCCAAAGGATGGAACTGCACAGCTTTGGAAAATAAAAAGCACAATGGTCCAGACATGGCTTGGACCTACATCCCTCTTACCTGGAGCATAGTCCATGCCATGCTAATTCACTTCAGTTGTGTCAACTCTTTGCGACCCCATGGACTGTGGCCCACCATGCTCCTCTTTCCATGGGATTCTCCAGGCAAGAATACTGGAGTGAGCTGCCATCTCCTACTCCAGTGCATAGTCCAGTGAATAGCTTAACATGCTGCTGAAATCTCCTGGTGATAGTAGGAAGTATCCAATCCACAGAGAACATTCTGTCACTGGAAAAACACATGACTCTGGAAATCTTCGGAGTACAGAAGAAAGATCTCCAACAATTTTCTGACTATTCACCTTTAAAAAAAAATTTTGAGTGCTAGAGAAATGTTAAATTTCATTAAGTTTTACTGCTAGACTTAAGATATACATAAATCTCTTTAATGTTGGTTTCAGTCAAAAGTGAGCTGAACATGATCGTTAAACCAGTGCATGTGGGAGAATGAATTGAGGAAAATTCAAATATGCGCCGTTGGAAACTTTCCAACATGATCACATCAGATGCAAGAAGGCACGGAGCAAAATTCTTCAGACTCTAGTGGCCTGGGCACTTTTCTGCTCAATTTCCATACAGATGAGCTTTGTTCTAGGACAATAAGGTTGGAGTCTATCTGGGAAGCTTGCTCCTGTCTCATTAGTCCCTAAGCACAGAGCAATTTCAGCTGACTGTTACCAGCTCCTAGCTGGGTTATGTGGTTAAATGCCTTGAGAGAAAAGAGCAAGCCAGAATAAAGGGACAAATACAACCTACGCTCTTGTTCTGAGTGCCTATTGCTGTGAAATTACACTGGCGACTAATCACATGCCACGATGTACCATTAGCACAAACTCTCACTGCGGGAGATATTATTTGAGTCTGGAATTACCTGACATCTCACAGGGACACATTGTCTCCCTGGTACAATTCCTTTGCGGTCTTGGCTTACACACGACTGTAACTAGACAGATGTATTTCTTGCTGTGACTCAAACACAAGCTAGTCCTTACCTGCTTTCTTGTGAAATTGAAAAAAAGGCTCCCCCTACCGATGAGTGAGTTGCAAAACAGCACCTTTCTGGGGAACGTTGACTCTAGGGACCTTTGCCGGCAAGGTGATGTCTCTGCTTTTTAATACGCTGTCTGGGTATGTCTTAGCTTTCCTTCCAAGGAGCAAGTATCTTTTAATTTCATAGGCGAAATCACTGTCCACAGAAAAAGCCCAAGAAAATAAAATCTGTCACTGCTTCCAGTTTTCTCCCTTCTATTTGCCATAAAGTGATGGGACCTGATGCCATGATCTCAATTTTTTGAATGCTGAGTTTTAAGCCAGCTTTTTCACTCTCCTCATTCACCTTCATCAGTAGGCTCTTTAGTTCCTCTTCACTTTCTGCCATTAGAAGAGTGTCATCTGCATATGTGAGTGGATTGATATTTCTCCCAGCAATCTTGGTTCCAGCTTGTGATTCATCCAGCCCAGCGTTTTGCATGATGTACTCTGCATAGAAGTTAAGTAAGCACGGTGACAATATACAGCCTTGTCATACTTCTTTCCCTATTTGGAACCATTCCATTGTTCCAGATCCTGTTCTAACTATAGCTTCTTGATCCCTAGATAGATTTCTCAGGAGACAAGTAAAGTCGTCTGGTCCCATCTCTTAATTCTTCAGTTTATTGTGATCCACAAAATCAAAGACTTTAGCATAATCAATTAAGCAGAAGTAGATATTTTTCTGGAAATCTCTTGCTTTCTCCATGATCCATCAAATGTTGGCAATTTGATCCCTGGTTCCTCTGCCTCTTTGAAACCCAGTTTGTACATCTGGAAGTTCTCAGTTCACGTACAAGCTAGGGCTTGAAGGATTTTGAGCACAACCTTGTAGCATGTGAAATGAGTGCAATTGTGTAGTAATTGGAACATTCTTTGGCATTGCCCTTCTTTAGGATTGGAATGAAAATTGACCTTTTCCAGTTCTGTGGCCACTGCTGAGTTTTGCAAATTTGCTGGCATAGTAAGTGTAGCACATTAACAGCATCATCTTTTAGGATTTTTTAACTACTCACCTAGAATTCCATCGTCTCCTCTAGCTTTGCTCATAGTGATGCTTCCTAAGGTCCACTTGAATTCACACTCCAAGGTGTCCAGCTCTAGGTGAGTGATCACACCATCATGGTTATCCAGGTCATTAAGACCTTTTTTGTGTGATTCTTCTGTGTATTCGTGCCACCTCTTCTTAATCTCTTGTGCTTCTGTTAGGTCCTTACCATTTCTGTCCTTTATTGTGCCCATCCTTGCATGAAATGTTCCCTTGTTATCTCCGATTTTCCTGAAGAGATCTCTAGTCTTTCCCATTCTATTGTTTTCCTCTATTTCTTTGCATTGTTCATTTAAAAAGGCCTTCTTATCTCTCCTTGCTATTCTTCTGGAACTCTGCATTCATTTCAGTATATCTTTCCCTCTCTCCTTTGCCTTTTGCTTCTCTTCTTTTCTTAGCCATTTGTAAGGCCTCTTCAGACAACAATTTGCCTTGCATTTCTTTTTCTTGGGGCTGGTTTTGGTCACCACCTCCTGCACAGTTTTATGAACCTCTGTGCATAGTTCTTCAGGCACATTGTCTATCAGATCTAATCCCTTGAATCTACTTTTCACCTCTACTGTATCATCATAAGGGATTTGATCTAGGTCATACCTGAATGGCCTAGTGGTTTTCTCTGCTTTCTTCACTTTAAGCCTGAATTTTGCAATAAGCAGCTGATGATCTGAGCCACAGTCAGCTCCAGGTCTTGTTTTTGCTGACTGTATAGAGCTCTATCTTTGGCTGCAAATAACATAACCAATCTGATTTCGGTATTAACCATCTAGTGATGTCCATGTGTAGAGTCGTGTCTTGAGTTGCTGGAAAAGCATGTTTGCTATGGCCAGGATGTTCTCTTGACAAAACTCTGTTATCCTTTGCCATGTTTCATTTTGTACTCCAAGGCCAAACTTGCCTGTTCTTCTGAGTATCTCTTTTTTTTTTAAATGGCCTAGTGGTTTTCTCTGCTTTCTTCACTTTAAGCCTGAATTTTGCAATAAGCAGCTGATGATCTGAGCCACAGTCAGCTCCAGGTCTTGTTTTTGCTGACTGTATAGAGCTCTATCTTTGGCTGCAAATAACATAACCAATCTGATTTCGGTATTAACCATCTAGTGATGTCCATGTGTAGAGTCGTGTCTTGAGTTGCTGGAAAAGCATGTTTGCTATGGCCAGGATGTTCTCTTGACAAAACTCTGTTATCCTTTGCCATGTTTCATTTTGTACTCCAAGGCCAAACTTGCCTGTTCTTCTGAGTATCTCTTTTTTTTTTAAAGTTATTTTCTTTTTTTAATTTTAATTTTTTAATTTTTTTAATTTTTAAGATGTGTATAAGAGACAGCCCATGGACTGTGGCCCACCATGCTCCTCTTTCCATGGGATTCTCCAGGCAAGAATACTGGAGTGAGCTGCCATCTCCTACTCCAGTGCATAGTCCAGTGAATAGCTTAACATGCTGCTGAAATCTCCTGGTGATAGTAGGAAGTATCCAATCCACAGAGAACATTCTGTCACTGGAAAAACACATGACTCTGGAAATCTTCGGAGTACAGAAGAAAGATCTCCAACAATTTTCTGACTATTCACCTTTAAAAAAAATTTTTGAGTGCTAGAGAAATGTTAAATTTCATTAAGTTTTACTGCTAGACTTAAGATATACATAAATCTCTTTAATGTTGGTTTCAGTCAAAAGTGAGCTGAACATGATCGTTAAACCAGTGCATGTGGGAGAATGAATTGAGGAAAATTCAAATATGCGCCGTTGGAAACTTTCCAACATGATCACATCAGATGCAAGAAGGCACGGAGCAAAATTCTTCAGACTCTAGTGGCCTGGGCACTTTTCTGCTCAATTTCCATACAGATGAGCTTTGTTCTAGGACAATAAGGTTGGAGTCTATCTGGGAAGCTTGCTCCTGTCTCATTAGTCCCTAAGCACAGAGCAATTTCAGCTGACTGTTACCAGCTCCTAGCTGGGTTATGTGGTTAAATGCCTTGAGAGAAAAGAGCAAGCCAGAATAAAGGGACAAATACAACCTACGCTCTTGTTCTGAGTGCCTATTGCTGTGAAATTACACTGGCGACTAATCACATGCCACGATGTACCATTAGCACAAACTCTCACTGCGGGAGATATTATTTGAGTCTGGAATTACCTGACATCTCACAGGGACACATTGTCTCCCTGGTACAATTCCTTTGCGGTCTTGGCTTACACACGACTGTAACTAGACAGATGTATTTCTTGCTGTGACTCAAACACAAGCTAGTCCTTACCTGCTTTCTTGTGAAATTGAAAAAAAGGCTCCCCCTACCGATGAGTGAGTTGCAAAACAGCACCTTTCTGGGGAACGTTGACTCTAGGGACCTTTGCCGGCAAGGTGATGTCTCTGCTTTTTAATACGCTGTCTGGGTATGTCTTAGCTTTCCTTCCAAGGAGCAAGTATCTTTTAATTTCATAGGCGAAATCACTGTCCACAGAAAAAGCCCAAGAAAATAAAATCTGTCACTGCTTCCAGTTTTCTCCCTTCTATTTGCCATAAAGTGATGGGACCTGATGCCATGATCTCAATTTTTTGAATGCTGAGTTTTAAGCCAGCTTTTTCACTCTCCTCATTCACCTTCATCAGTAGGCTCTTTAGTTCCTCTTCACTTTCTGCCATTAGAAGAGTGTCATCTGCATATGTGAGTGGATTGATATTTCTCCCAGCAATCTTGGTTCCAGCTTGTGATTCATCCAGCCCAGCGTTTTGCATGATGTACTCTGCATAGAAGTTAAGTAAGCACGGTGACAATATACAGCCTTGTCATACTTCTTTCCCTGTTTGGAACCATTCCATTGTTCCAGATCCTGTTCTAACTATAGCTTCTTGATCCCTAGATAGATTTCTCAGGAGACAAGTAAAGTCGTCTGGTCCCATCTCTTAATTCTTCAGTTTATTGTGATCCACAAAATCAAAGACTTTAGCATAATCAATTAAGCAGAAGTAGATATTTTTCTGGAAATCTCTTGCTTTCTCCATGATCCATCAAATGTTGGCAATTTGATCCCTGGTTCCTCTGCCTCTTTGAAACCCAGTTTGTACATCTGGAAGTTCTCAGTTCATGTACAAGCTAGGGCTTGAAGGATTTTGAGCACAACCTTGTAGCATGTGAAATGAGTGCAATTGTGTAGTAATTGGAACATTCTTTGGCATTGCCCTTCTTTAGGATTGGAATGAAAATTGACCTTTTCCAGTTCTGTGGCCACTGCTGAGTTTTGCAAATTTGCTGGCATAGTAAGTGTAGCACATTAACAGCATCATCTTTTAGGATTTTTTAACTACTCACCTAGAATTCCATCGTCTCCTCTAGCTTTGCTCATAGTGATGCTTCCTAAGGTCCACTTGAATTCACACTCCAAGGTGTCCAGCTCTAGGTGAGTGATCACACCATCATGGTTATCCAGGTCATTAAGACCTTTTTTGTGTGATTCTTCTGTGTATTCGTGCCACCTCTTCTTAATCTCTTGTGCTTCTGTTAGGTCCTTACCATTTCTGTCCTTTATTGTGCCCATCCTTGCATGAAATGTTCCCTTGTTATCTCCGATTTTCCTGAAGAGATCTCTAGTCTTTCCCATTCTATTGTTTTCCTCTATTTCTTTGCATTGTTCATTTAAAAAGGCCTTCTTATCTCTCCTTGCTATTTTTCTGGAACTCTGCATTCATTTCAGTATATCTTTCCCTCTCTCCTTTGCCTTTTGCTTCTCTTCTTTTCTTAGCCATTTGTAAGGCCTCTTCAGACAACAATTTGCCTTGCATTTCTTTTTCTTGGGGCTGGTTTTGGTCACCACCTCCTGCACAGTTTTATGAACCTCTGTGCATAGTTCTTCAGGCACATTGTCTATCAGATCTAATCCCTTGAATCTACTTTTCACCTCTACTGTATCATCATAAGGAATTTGATCTAGGTCATACCTGAATGGCCTAGTGGTTTTCTCTGCTTTCTTCACTTTAAGCCTGAATTTTGCAATAAGCAGCTGATGATCTGAGCCACAGTCAGCTCCAGGTCTTGTTTTTGCTGACTGTATAGAGCTCTATCTTTGGCTGCAAATAACATAACCAATCTGATTTCGGTATTAACCATCTAGTGATGTCCATGTGTAGAGTCGTGTCTTGAGTTGCTGGAAAAGCATGTTTGCTATGGCCAGGATGTTCTCTTGACAAAACTCTGTTATCCTTTGCCATGTTTCATTTTGTACTCCAAGGCCAAACTTGCCTGTTCTTCTGAGTATCTCTTTTTTTTTTTTAAGTTATTTTCTTTTTTTAATTTTTATTTTTTAATTTTTTTAATTTTTTATTTTTTTGTATTTATTTTTTTACACGAACTCCCAAACATGAACCCCCACCTCCCACCTCCCACCCCACATCATCCCTCCAGATCATCCCCGTACACCAGCCCCAAGCATCGCCTGCATCCTGCATTGAACATAGACTGGCAATTCATTTCTTACATGATAGTAAACATATTTCAATGCTATTCTCCCAAATCATCCCACCCTCTCCCTCTCCCTCTCCTTCTCCCTCAGAGTCCATAAGTCCGCTCTACACATCTGTGTCTCTTTTGCTGTCTTGCATACAGGGTCCTCATTACCATCTTTCTATGACGTCCTACTTTTATATCCCAATTTCCTATGATGAAAGGACTCTTTTTTTAGGACATTTTTTTCATGTTAGTTCTAAAAGATGTTGTAGGCCTTCGTGGTCAGCTTGGTCAGCTTCAGCTTCCTTGGCATCAGTGGTTGGGGCATAGACCCAGAATACTGTGATGTTGAGATGGTTTGCCTTGGAAATGAATCAAAATCATTCTGTCATTTTTGAGGCTGCATTCAAGGACTGCATTTTGGACTCTTTTGTTGACTATAAGGGTTAGTCTAGTTCTTCTATGAGGTTCTTCTCTGTGTAGTAGATGTAATGGTCATCTGAATTAAATTTACCCACTCCCATCCATTTTAATTCATTGATTCTTAAGATGTCAGTGTTCAATCTTGCCATCTCCTGCTTGACCACATCCAATTTATCTTGATTCATGGACCTAACAATCCGTTCTATACAACATTGTTCTTTACAGCGTTGGACTTTACTTTCATTGCCAGACACATCTACAACTGGGCATCATTTCCTCTTCAGCCAAGCTGCTTCATTCTTTCTGGAGCTATTAGTAATTTCTCTTCACTCTTCACCAGTAGCATATTGGACACCTTCCAACATGAGGGGCTCATCTTCCAGTGTCATATCTTTTTGCCTTCTCATACTGTTCATGAGGTTCTCCAGGCAAGAATACTGGAGTGGATTGCCATTTCCTCCTCCAGTGGACCACGGTTTGTCAGAATGATCCTATGACCATCTGTCTTGGGTGGCCCTGCACAGCATGGTTCGTAGCTTCATTGAATTACACAATCCCTTCTCCATGACAAGACTGTGATCCATGCAGGCAAATTCTTTCTGTAAAAGATAGTAAATATTTTAAGATTTGTAGGCTTCTGTCACAACTACTTAAATCTGCTGTTACAGTGTGAAAACAGCCATATGCAACCCATAAGCAAATGAACATGATTATGTTCCAATAAAACTTTATTTAGAAAAACAAGTGGTGGCTGAATGTGGCTCAGGAGTCACATTTTGTGACTTTTGACACAGATGATAAAAGCAGAAGTGCAAGGTCATCCACAGGGTGCTTCCTGGCTCATATCCCTTCCTTCCTCCCTTTTACCCTCATAGCAATAAACAGCTACCATTTTGTCATTTGCATTTTAAAGATGAGGAAAATTTCAGTTTCCGGAAACTATGAATATTGCCAAGACCAAATAGCCTGGTTCAAAACCAGATCTGTCTGATTTAATGCCTCTTTTCCTTTCCCTACTCCAAGCTGACACCTGCAGACACATCCACTTGTACAACCCAGCAAGGAAAATCCAATGGTCCCAGAGCAGGTAGAGTCCAGATTGAGAGGTCAGGGTGGCCATGCCAGAACTGAGTTCAGTCTCAAATGTCTCAGAAGCTTCTCTGAAAATGTTAAAGCAATTCAGACATGGTTGCTGCCAGGCCCACCATCAGCTTCCACGGTGAGACCAGCCCAAGCATCAGACATGTCTTTAATGGCAGTACCTCAGATATAACGGGGTCAGAAGGTTTTGTGAAAATTTGTAAGTCCCTTGTCCTTACTAAACCAAGAGGGCAGACAAACCAATCTTATGGGAAATGCACAGTGTAAACAGGCAAACCGGTAATTATTAAATTTCTTCTTTCTCTGAGAGCTAATCTAGTATTTTGGGGGCTCCAAACTCACTGCAGATGGTGACTGCAACCATGAAAATTAAAAGACACTTGCTCCTTGGAAAAAAAAGCTATGACAAACCTAGACAGCATATTAAAAAGCAGAAACATTACTTTGCTTACAAAGGTCCATTTAGTGAAAGCTGTGATGTTTCCAGTAGTTATGTATAGATTTGAAAGTTGAACCATAAAGAAGGCTGAGAGAATTGATGCTTTTGAATTATGGTGTTAAAGACTCTTCAGAGTCCCCGCCTTGGACTGCAAGGAGGTCAGACCAGTCAATCCTAAGGAAATCAGTCCTGAATATTCATTGGAAGGACTGACGCTGAAGCTGTAGCTCCAATACTTTGACCACCTGATGCAAAGAACTGACTCATTGGGAAAGACCCTGATGCTGGAAAAAGATAGAAGGCAGGAGGAGAAGGGGACAGCAGAGGACGAGATGGTTGAATGGCATCATCAACTCGACGGACATGAGTTTGAGCAAGCTCTGGGGGATGGTGAAGGGCAGGGAAGCCTGGTGCGCAGCATGCAGTCCATGGGGTCACAAAGAGTCAGACAGGACTCGGTGACTGAACGCCAGCAACAATCTAGTATTGGGGCTATCCAGGTGGCGCTAGTGGTAAAGAAGCCACCTGCCAATGCAGGGGATGTAAGAGGTGAGGGCTAGAGCCCTGGGTTGGGAAGATCCCATAGAGCAGGAAATGGCAACCCACTCCAGTATTCTTGCCTGGAAGATTCCCTTGGACAGAGGAGCCTGGTGGGCTATAGTCCATGAGGTCACGAAGGGTCAGACACAAGCATCTGAGCAATCTAGCGTTGCTTTCTGACTATGCATTTAAGTATTTAGAAACTAAGACTTAGATATCTAATTACTGGACTTATTTTTTTTCCCTGCACTCAACTCTTAAAGAATAAATGAGCCATTATCAGAAGTTTCTTCTAGAAATAACTTGCAGAGATGCCCTGAGGTCATTTTGGATTCAACCCAATCTTCCAACTTTCTCTGCTATGTTACTCTTAATGGTGACTCTGAATCAGACCAAGAGGGCAGACAAACCAATCTTATGGGAAATGCACAGTGTAAACAGGCAAACCGGTAATTATTAAATTTCTTCTTTCTCTGAGAGCTAATCTAGTATTTTGGGGGCTCCAAACTCACTGCAGATGGTGACTGCAACCATGAAAATTAAAAGACACTTGCTCCTTGGAAAAAAAAGCTATGACAAACCTAGACAGCATATTAAAAAGCAGAAACATTACTTTGCTTACAAAGGTCCATTTAGTGAAAGCTGTGATGTTTCCAGTAGTTATGTATAGATTTGAAAGTTGAACCATAAAGAAGGCTGAGAGAATTGATGCTTTTGAATTATGGTGTTAAAGACTCTTCAGAGTCCCCGCCTTGGACTGCAAGGAGGTCAGACCAGTCAATCCTAAGGAAATCAGTCCTGAATATTCATTGGAAGGACTGACGCTGAAGCTGTAGCTCCAATACTTTGACCACCTGATGCAAAGAACTGACTCATTGGGAAAGACCCTGATGCTGGAAAAAGATAGAAGGCAGGAGGAGAAGGGGACAGCAGAGGATGAGATGGTTGAATGGCATCATCAACTCGATGGACATGAGTTTGAGCAAGCTCTGGGGGATGGTGAAGGGCAGGGAAGCCTGGTGCGCAGCATGCAGTCCATGGGGTCACAAAGTCAGACAGGACTCGGTGACTGAACGCCAGCAACAATCTAGTATTGGGGCTATCCAGGTGGCGCTAGTGGTAAAGAAGCCACCTGCCAATGCAGGGGATGTAAGAGGTGAGGGCTAGAGCCCTGGGTTGGGAAGATCCCATAGAGCAGGAAATGGCAACCCACTCCAGTATTCTTGCCTGGAAGATTCCCTTGGACAGAGGAGCCTGGTGGGCTATAGTCCATGAGGTCACGCAGGGTCAGACACAAGCATCTGAGCAATCTAGCGTTGCTTTCTGACTATGCATTTAAGTATTTAGAAACTAAGACTTAGATATCTAATTACTGGACTTATTTTTTTTCCCTGCACTCAACTCTTAAAGAATAAATGAGCCATTATCAGAAGTTTCTTCTAGAAATAACTTGCAGAGATGCCCTGAGGTCATTTTGGATTCAACCCAATCTTCCAACTTTCTCTGCTATGTT
Organism: Oreotragus oreotragus; assembly: GCA_006410675.1. NCBI lineage: Eukaryota > Metazoa > Chordata > Mammalia > Artiodactyla > Bovidae > Oreotragus > Oreotragus oreotragus. The sequence goes on from SJYX01006940.1 coordinate 59,297, forward strand.
ACTCTTAATGGTGACTCTGAATCAGCCTGACCCTGAATCATCAATGATTAAATTATGTTCACTAAACAGCTAGTATTTTTTAAAGGAAAATAGACTAATGTATTTTTGGACAATGTTACAGAATTCAAACCAAAACAAGCTTATGGCTTAGCCTTGGATTCCCAAGTATTAAATCTACAGAGACTCTACTTCCTCCCAAACATCCATGTTAATGGATATTTTAGAAAATTCCAGTATAATCCAAGGCCGGTTTAATTTATTCCTGTACACAGACAATCTTATGGAAGACAACATTGTAGTTCAGATCAATAAATGATTCAGTTTGGGCTATAAAATTATAAACAGAACCCTTGCAAAAAGTTGCTCATCCTTTCTTGCTATAAACCATTTGACTTTTAGCCAGAAAATATATGACCAAACAAAAACAGCTGTTTGCCTTCCTTAATACACAGTCTCAGCATAGACTATTACACAAGGAATTAGCATTAGTCATCAAATTAATTGTAAAGACAACAAATTAAATTTCCTCTATCTTCCTCCATTTCAGCCTTCAGAGGTGAAGCTGACCTCAGACAATACATGGTCTTTCTTCTTGCTATAAAAGTGATCTCAGAGTCTGTGGCTTCTCAGAATCAAACTCTGTTGACAGAATTCTCCAGTTCCTCCCTCTGCCCCAAACTCACCTCATTGCAAGCCATTTCCTCCAGAACCAGGACTTAGAGCCAAAGACCTCAGCCCAGACCTCAGGCGACAATTGTGAGAAACCTGGAGAAATGGGTCAGCTGCTTAGGCGGCAAACACAAAAGTGCAGAAAATCCTGATTTTAGTTTTCCTCTAGTGGAATTTAATTTCTATCCAACAAGCTACTCTACTGATGGTAGAAATTTGACATTGTCCTGCTCAAGTTGTGTCCCCACCCTCCTGCCTCCACCCTCAAGCTTCAAAGGACTAGCACAGACTCAAGAAGAGGGGGTGGGGTCCTAGAGCTCATGTCTCATCACCTCTCCACCTTGGAACCATCAGCTGCAGCTCCACCCCTACGGGCCTCAGTCATCCCTTCTCGTACATTCTCTCTGAACCCTGGATCCTCACTGTCCTGACCCCTGGACTTCCTGGGGAAGCTGGTTCTCTCATCATGTTCTCACTAATCTCAGCCTCCCGAGATTATTCTGCTGCTTCCTGCTCGGCGCTGTGCATCACAGAGCACAGAGGGGGGCCACCCCAGGTTCCTCAGCTAAGACACCCCACAGAGCTGCTTCTGGTCCTCAGCTACTGTCCTGGGAGGAGTCCCAGACACCTCTGAGATTCAACATTCTAATGCATCCCCTTCCCACTCCAGAAACCCAGCTCAGAAGAGAGAGGTAGCACTCAGGGTCCCCTCTGAGGGCCTCAGGAGGGCTAGTCCATGAATTTTCCATTCAGCTCACCTCAGACTGGGGCCTTTTAATCTCTTTTACATAGAAACAAACCAAGCTTAGCAAATAATCTTCCAAATCAACTGTTTATAAAGTTCAACCTCAACTTTGAAACCCAAAAGATTATATTCCTCTTGATATTCCCACTCCATCAACCCTACCTAAGGATGCTCTTGTCTCAAAAATTCGGGGAAGTTTAGAGGTAACCAAACATACTTAGTGAAGAGGAAGAAATTACTTTTAAGATAGTATCCCTTGAAAGAACTGAATCTAAATAGCTCAAGAAAACTCAAGGAAAAAAAAAAAAAAAAACGCCAAATCTGAGAGGGGCTTCCAAAGATGGGATTATATTAATGGTGAACACAGGTGATTTGGGTATTTGCCAATAATTGTGGTCAGTGGAGACAGGATGTTATCTTCTCTAAAGCCAGGAACTGAAGGAAAACCTAGATTCTAGAACACAGATAGCCATGTTCAATGCCCAATATACAATGACTGGTCCAAATTTTGAATGGAATGAGGAATTTTCAATGAATATGATGTTTCCTTTATACAAATGAATAAATTCTAGACCTCTGCCATGTAACAGTCAACAATACAGTATTATATACTATAAAATATGTTAGAGGATAGATTTCATGGTAAATGTTCTTACCAAAAAAAAAAAGAGCACAAGGGCATTTCTAGAGGTAATGGGTATGTTGAGTACCTAGGTTGTGGTGATGGTGCCATGCGTATATACACATGTCCAAACTCAGCAAGATGTACACATTAAATGTATGGGATATTTTGTGTATCAGTTATACCTCAATAAAGCTACAAACTTTTAAATGAAAAAATTTTAAACAAATTTCAAGGTGACTTCTGCCCCAAGGTGAAGGTGAAGGTGAAGTCGCTCAGTCGTGTCCGACTCTTTGCGACCCCGTGGACTGTGACCTAGTAGGCTTCTCCATCCATGGGATTCTCCAGGCAAGAATACTGGAGTGGATTGCCATTTCCTTCTCCAGGGGATCTTCCCGACCCAGGGATCGAACCCGGGTCTCCCACACTGGAGGCAGACGCTTTAACCTCTGAGCCACCAGGGAAGCCCTAAGCACATTTATTTTAATACATTAGTACTACAATTCAGGTTGTTCCAGCTACTGATGGCCCTTTGCCACCCAACAAATGGAAATCCAGACTCATGGAACTGGTCAATTTGCTCTTAAAAACAACATGCAAACATCATGTAACAGTATTAAAAACTATAGTGTTTTGTCTCATAAAAGGGCACAACTCTTGAAAATGTCTCAGGGTGCCTTGGAATCAAGACATTTCCAAGCTGGAATATGCACCTAACCCAGGGTTTCCCAGCAAGTGGATACTGTGGCCCAGGAAACCACCTGGGGATCTTGGTTGTAGACCTCAAAAACAAAGGAGAGAGGGTGGGATGAGAAGAGAGGAGCTTCATGGAACTCCGCATCCCTGGGCAACCTACAAGGCAGAGAGGAGGAAGGAAGGGATTAGCCACCCAATGATGGGGGACTATCTCCCATCATGGACAAAAATAAAAGGCTGACCAGTTGAAGACCAAGATGGAAAAAATTAAAACATGAAATCACTTAGAAACAAATTGAGTACATAATTGATTTCTGAGGGGCAAGACTCTCAGTGGGAAAAATGGAGGTGCTGGACTGCATAGAATTTAAATTCTTCATTGTAACCTGTAGGGTTAAGAAGACCCTTGTTTGCAATCCTGTATTTACTTGATGGATTGATGTCTGTCACCCCAATTAGGCTGTAAGTTACATGCGGGCAGGGATGTCACCACTGTATTCCCATCCTTGGAAAGGCCCTTGGTATATGAAAATGGAAAGTGAAAGTGGCTCAGTCGTTTCCAACTCTTTGCCATCCCGTGGACTGTTCATGGAATTCTCTAGGCCAGAATACTGGAGTGGGTAGCCATTCCCTTCTCCAGAGGATTTTCCCAACCCAGGGATCAAACCCAGGTCTCTTGCATTGCAAGTGGATTCTTTACTGTGTGAGCCACCAGGGAAGCCCAAGAATACTGGAGTGGGTAACCTATCCCTCCTCCAGCAGATCTTCCAGACCCAGGAATCACACCAGGGTCTCCTGCCTTGCAGGTTACCAGCTAGCTGAGCTACTAGGGAAGCCCTGGTATATATTAGACTCAATGATATTTGTTGAGTAAATAAATGAGGTTGATATTGTGGCCAGTGTCTGGGTCTTGGGTTTAACACTCGTAATCGTAAAGGAGATAAGCCTCTGTCGGCCCAAAGCTGGGAGCTGGGAATGAGTTCTACATAAAGCAAGAGGCTTCCTCCCTTGTGACATGAGAACTAGAACCTTCTGGCCATCAGTCTGGGGAAGCTTAATGTGAGTCTTGGCTTCAAGTGAGCCCCACTGATCCACAGTGGTCCCTCAACTTAAAATGGAGATGGTCCTGGGTAGCACAGAACCCAAATTTGCTAACCCTTTGAGAACCTGGAACAGGATGGGGTGAGGGGGCTTGGAAAGAGGCTACCAGGAGAGGACAGAAGCCTCCATGGACACACGCCTGCTCTGTCACCTCTCCAAGGGCCGGTCCAGAGAGCAGGCTGACATAGCCCTGGGTGAGGGACCATCCACATAAGACAGCTGTGTCTCTTAGCATCTTCTCGTGCCCGTGCTCTGGATTTATGACCTAACAACGCACCTTGTGTTTTGCAGAACGCTGAGGCGAGCTACGACTTCAGCAGCAATGATCCCTATCCATATCCTAGATACACAGACGACTGGTTTAACAGGTAAACTGGGCCTCTGGGGATGTCTGGGACATCGGGAGTGGGGTTTTAGTTCACTCTGTTCTGTGTTTTAAGGCTTGAATATCACCAGAAAAATAATCTCAGTGCTTCACGAAATTATACTGTGATTTTTTTTTCCTTCGTTGTGGCTATATTTTTTAAATTCTCAAATTTTTTTTAATATGGCAACATTCTAGAATTTGAATAGGAATTACTTGCCACCTTTTTAAAGATAAAATAGGAGTAATAAGAAATCCTTTCTCAACTCACCACAAGGTGAATGTAAACATATGAGTTTCACTTGATCTCTTGAAACTGTTACAGAGAACATTTTTGCCCCTCGGGTCTGTGTCTGTATGTTTTTAGAAAGTGTTTTCGCCGTGACCTCATAACAGCTCATGTAGTCCCTTTTGACAAAACAGTACATGTAATTGGCATAGGTCTGAAGTATTTCTTACTAAGGCATAATTAGTGTCAGGTATACAACATAACAGGGCTTCCCTGCTGGCTCAGTGGTAAAGAATCTGCCTGCAATGCAGGAAACCCATGTTCTGTCCCTGAGTCGGGAAGCTCCCCTGGAGGAGGAAGTGGCAACTCACTCCAGTATTCTTGCCGGGACAATCTCACGGATAGAGGAGTGGCAGGCTACAGTCTGTGAGGTCGCAAAGAATCGGACACATGCATACAACAAAATGATTCCATATTTGTATATACTGCAAAATGATCACCACTATAAATTTGTTAACATCTGACACCACCCATAATCACATAAAAAATTTTTTTCTTGTGATGAAGATTTACTGTCTTAGCAGTTTTCAAATAGACAATACAGTATTGTTAATTCTAGGTCTGATATACTGCTTGATACACTATTATGCAACACTACCCAATAGTAGTATGACTTTTCTTCAACCTGTTTTGCTACTAAACATGAAAAGATAGCCTCTTTCTTCTCCAAGTAAAATTCACGCCTAATTTCTCACATGTAAGAAATATCGAGAAATTGAGACAAGTGGCTTGCCAATCAATATCAATTAAGTTTGAAACCTAATACTTCCCCATTATTGATGTTTTTGCATGAACTTGATAGAACATATGAACTTCAATTAATGACTGAAGCTCACTTTAATCACTTGTACTTCTTTATTCACTTTACTCATCTCTTCTACTTCTCGTGACAAACTTATGGTAATTGAAATAAACGCTGTCCTCCTCAGTTTAGTGATAAGGAAACAGGCTCAGAAAGATTGCCTGGCTTACCTGGTCAAGCAACCAGTAAATATCAAAGCCAACACTGGAACCCAAGCTCTGTGTTTCTAAATCCAAGTTGTACCATTATTTTATAAGCATCGTTTTTATTATAAAAGACAGAAGTGTATTATAAAAGAACAAAGAATGGCCAGGGACAGGTCGCGAGTAGACCAGGTAGATTAGACTGTGTTCCTGCAATTATTGAACTGACCAGAGACTGTCTGGGGCATAGACAAGGCACACAAGGCTTGCTAATTACAGAAAAGGAGGAAAAGAGTAAAGGGGGAAACATAATTCCAATCCGTAACATTTAAAAAAGATCATTGCTAACATGCAAGAGCACAGTCCCCACTCTCTATTAACCTTACCTGCAGTTTGAAGTCATCACGCAGAATTTGTACGTGTGTGTTTAGGATTGGTAAAAGTGTATGCCCTTGAAAGTGTCAGTCACTCGGTCTTGTCCGACTCTTTGTGACCCCGTAGACTATAGCCCACCAGGCTCCTCAGTCCATGGGACTCTCTAGGCAAGAATACTGGAGTGAGTAGCCATGCCCTTCTCCAAGAGATCTTCCTGACCCAGGGATCAACGGGACCCAGGAATCAAGTCCACATTTCAGGGAGACTCTTTACCATCTGAACTACTAGGGAGGATATATTAAAAAGGTTGGAGAGCTTTTGATTTGAAGTGTCTCTTACTCCCTGTGACTTACAACCCTAGATCCTTGCTAATAAACCACTTTCAGACACAGGGATGTGAAGTCACCAAATAGAAGTCACTAAACCACAGACAAGACATTTTTATAAATGATGCCTGGAACCTTGCTCTGAGAAGGACCATGAGCGTGGGCCTCGCTTCTGCACTGTCAGTCACCAGCTGTCCACAGGCCATCAGAAAAGGCAGTAGCTATATAGAACAGGGAACTCTGCTCAATGTTATGTGGCAGCTTGGACAGGAGGGTAGTTTGAGGGAGAATGGATACATGTATGAGAGTGGCTAACTTGCTCTACTGTGCACCTGAAACTATCGTAACATTTTTAATGGGCTATACTCCAATATAAAATAAAAAGTTTGAAAAAAAAAAACCAAAAGGCAGTAGCATTACATGTGCCAGCTAATTGCCTCCCCTTCTACACCTGCTGCTGCTGCTGCTGCTAAGTCGCTTCAGTCCTGTCTGACTCTGTGCAACCCCACAGACGGCAGCGCACCAAGTTCCTCCATCCCTGGGATTCCCCAGGCAAGAACACCGGAGTGGGTTGCCATTTCCTTCTCCAATGCATTAAAGTGAAAAGTGAAAGTGAAGTCACTCAGTTGTGTCCGACTGTTAGTGACTCCGTGGTCTGTAGCCTACCAGGCTCCTCTGTCCATGGGATTTTCCAGGCAAGAATACCGGAGTGGGTTGCCATTGCCTTCTCCCCCTCTACAGCTAGTAGATGCTAAATTCATCTCTGATGGACTGATCCAAGCACAAAAACGTAAACAGAATGGTTTCTCCCCACTCGTTTTCTGAACCCGAACACAACCACACCCCCCCGCAAGTAAGTCTTCCCGTGTAATGAGCTATAAGAATATTCTTTAAACAAAAACAAAAGCAAAGTGGAGGTGTCCTCTATCTTAAATAATTTCATTTGCAAACTTGTTCTTGAAAGTTCACTTTTAAATGGGCTAAAGTCCTCCAGGACTAATGAATGTTTAGGGTAATGAAATTCTTCATTGCCAGCAGTGAAATCCCCAAGTGTCCAATTGCCTCAGACACAGTCATCGTGAGTCAGGCAAGGATGATCCTTGCCTGCTAAGGCACCAATGACTCAAGACACAGTGGACACTCTGACTAGCAAATGAGATTTTTCACAAATTATCAAGTGATTTTCAAAAATTCTCACCCATCATGGCTGGTTATTACAAAGCCTGGATGGTACCACAGATCAAATCATGGTCTTTGCTTACTGGTTTACAAACCCAGTTTTAAAAAATTAATTAAAAATAAATAATTAAAAACTACTATTGCAAGTGATTATGGGAGGAAGGCAGGTCAAAGTTCAGGCCCATAGCTTTGGGAGGTTCTGTGGTCCAAACAGTAGGGTGCTGGAATCCTGGAGGTGATTCCTGCTTGGCACAAGGAGAAGTTGAATATATCATGCTTCCCAGGAGTATAGGATAAGTTCATTAAAAAGTCACCCTTGGGAGAAATGTTATGCCTAGTATTTCCGTCAGTATAGCTAGGGGCCTGGGGAAGATGAAAACAGAGTAAGGGGGATTAGAGAAAATAAAACTAGCCATGAGTTAATAATCATAGAAGCTGGATGATGATATTTCAAGAGATTCCACTCTAGGTTTGTGTATTCTGATGTTTCCTATAGCAAGAAGCAGACTTTAAAGGCAAAGGGCACAGGGACTTCCCTGGTTGTCCAGTGGCTAAGACTCTGCACTCCTAACGCAGGGGCCCAGGGTTCGCCCTGGTGAGGGAACCAGATCCCACGGCTGCTACTAAGACTCAGCACAGCCAAATAAATAAAAAAACATTAAAAATAGTAATAAAGATTTAAAATTAAGTCACAGGGCATAAAAAGAGATAAAGAGAACTGGGGCTTTAGTGTGGTGCTCATGAAGCTATTAGTTTTGGTGGATAAGCTTCTGAGGAGCCTGCAATGTCCTGTGAGGAGGCCACAGAGGCCTGAATCACTGAGTGCTAAGCATTGAAACAATGCTGCTGCTGCTAGGTCGCTTCAGTCGTGTCCGACTCTGTGTGACCCCATAGACGGCAGCCCTGGTGGCTCAGATCGTAAAGAATCTGCCTGAAATGCAGGAGACCTGGGTTCAATCCCTGGTTTGGAAAGATCCCCTGGAAGAGGGCATGGCAACCCACTCCAGTATTCTTGTCTGGAGAATCCCGTGGACAGACGAGCCTGGTGGGCTACAGTCCTTGGGCCTGCACAGAGTCAGACACGACTGAATGACTAACACCATACATGTTTAAGGCACTGTCTTCATGTTTTGTGTGTATTAATTCTCAACCTAACCTCCTGAAATAAGTGTGGACATTATAATCCCCATTTTGGAAACTGAAGCACAGCAAGATTAAGTCGTGTGTGCAAGGTCACACATCTGATGAGTGGTGGAGACAGGACTTACCACCAGTGAGGGGGATGGTTACAAGCACTGCCTCATAGTAAAGGAGAGTGTGGAGAAATGCAAAACTCTTGTCCTCTCTGCTTGGGGAAATGGGGACAGGCCTCCGTGAAGAGGTGGCTTTTGGTCCCTGATCTAAACGAAGGTACTAGGCAGACTTTGGAGGAGGGCTGAGTGTATCCTGGGGTGAATAAGGTATTAATAGAAATTAGGCAAAGAAGCAGAGGCAAGGGGTACAGATGTGTTCAGTAGCTGGATAACTGGTCCAGGAGTTAGAGGCTGGCACACAGGTCAGCAATCCGAGAAGGCTCCGTGGAGGAGGCAGGCATGAAAGCTTTGGACGATTGCTAGAAGAAGAGAAGAGCTCTTGTGGTTGCGTGGGGTGGGCACAGAAAAGGACCCTCCAGGCATGCTGCTGCCTGAGGTTCTGAGAGCCTTGAGCCCTTGTCTCTGGCCAGAGCAGTGTTTCCTGTCCAGGAGGCATGAACCTCTGGTCAGCTGTGCAGCCCCGAGGCCTGCCAGTTTCTTCAGACATTCTCTTCTGGGCCTGGAGAAGGAAATGGCAACCCACTCCAGTATTCTTGCCTGGAGAATCCCATGGACAGAGGAGCCTGACGGCCCATGGTCCATGGGGTCGCAAAGAGTCGGAAGCAACTGAGCGACTATCACTCACTCGCTCGCTGTCTTCTGGTCATAGGCATAAAACCCAACACCTCATCTTTGCTCTGCAGACTCGGGCTCTTGGATAAGATAGTTTCAACGTCAAAACGCCCATGAAGGGCTGACAGGTGCTGACTGGCAATGGGCTTGCTGCTGCTGCCGCAGCTCCAGCCAAAGCCCCTGGCCACAGAGGCTGGTCAGAACTCCAAGGCAGTAGCTGCCCAGGAAAGCTCACACTCTCTATCACGGTCTCCTCACCACCATGGAAAGTAAAGGAGAGGGTGGGACGAATGGAGAGAGTAGCATGGAAACATATACATTACCACGTGTAAAATAGACAGCCAGTGGGAATTTACAGCCAAGGACTTTTTCTGAAGGCAAACTTCATACATGTGCAGGGCAGCTTTTAGAGGAGATGTGTATTAGAACCCCTTGCCCTGCGCTTAATTTGATTTTGTTGGTTTCTTCCTTTTTCAGCAGAGAAAGTGTATTTATTCTACTGCGAACCATTTAATAATTACATGTGGCATCTGCACTCCAGGGATGTATTTGAAACACAGTTGAGGAATTTGGAAAAAGAGTATAATTTCCTCCTCGCTTGCAGTCAGAGAAATACAGACTTGGGCCAAGCAAAATAATAATAGTAGCCACAGTAGCAACAATGACCCGAATTGCAAGAAGACAGAAATAACATATATTTAATAAGCTTCCATAATACACAACCCAGCTACAGCTGATTTGTCAGGATCCAGCATCACATTTTTTTTCTCTCTGGCATTCCATAAATATTGATTGGCTGGTTGATGGATGGGTGGCACACCTTCTCAGCCGGGCCAAGACGTTGAGTGGCCTTGACATCTGTCCATTTGAAGGCTGCCAGCTTCTCCCTAGGCTTGCAGCCATGCTTTGTCAATAATCTTCCAACCCTGCTGGGTTTTAGGTCAGTGTTTGGTGATGCATTGCAGATCCGAAGTCTATTACCATGCTTCTGTCCATAAAAATCTCTCTTGCATAGCATTTCTTTGACAGGCGTGTACCACTGAAATGTCATCCCCGCCATCGGCAATATTTACGGAGCATCACCGGGTGCAGCATGCTCTATCCATTACGCCCTAAAGAGTAAGAGATTCTGGATTTGATGCAATTCCTGGTTACAGAAAGTTTACTATAAATTCAGGAAGAGAGAAGATATTTATTATTCAAACAACCCAAATGAAGGGAAGGAAGGATAAATGGATGAGAAGGATCATCTATCTCTAGGTGAATGTATTTGATTGATAGCATTAGTTAAACCTTCAAATAAGAAAGATTTTCAGTGATTAACTTTTTTAAATTAAAAGTCATATTTCATTTTGAAGAACCCAATGCGACTGGCCAGAAAAGAACATGTGAGAAAAATGTCCTCTCTGGTTGGCTATTAGCATGGTGATAGAAGCCAATACTTTACCCTGGCGACATCTAATGGTTTAGAAATAGATGAACATCATTCCCTTTCATCTTCATGGACTAATTCTGAAATCACCTCCTGGATAATAAAATCCAAACTGCCTTCAAAGACCTAATCTAAGTTTTTCTTTCATGTGAGCATTGAGACTACCTCATAAGCTGATATTAGCTCAAAGTTTGCTGTTTGTAATAAACCCTGTCTCTATCCAAACCAAAGCACAGTGAAATCCAGCACAGTTTAATGTGGAGAGCTCTTCTGAGCCACTGAAGAAATACCCCTAGGACTTCTCTGGTGACCCAGACGGTAAAAAATCTGCCTGCAACGCAGGAGACCCAGGTTCGATCCCTAGGTCGGGAAAATCCCCTGGAAAAAGAAACAGCAACCCACTCTAGTATTCTTGCCTGGAGAATCCCATGGACAGAGGGGCCTGGTGGGCTGCATTCCGTGGGGTCGCAAAGAATCGGACGCGACTGAGTGACTAATACTTTCACACTTTCTGAGTCACTGGAGAAATACCACAAAGTTCTGAGTTTTTCTTTTTCTATTCCCCTACCAGGATTATGCAAGTTTTCATCATTTAAATTTTCCCCTTCAGCTAAAAGAAACAGACATAATGCAGATTTGGGAGTAATGGAGAGAGTGATATGGATTGCAATAGTGATATATCAGTATAATCATTTCTACTTTGGAAACTCTTTACCATAAAGGGGGATTTTATGGTCCCAGGTGGTAATTATTCTTAACAGAGAAAAAATCAGTAGCTTATAATGGACAAATACAGTAGTATATTATTAATTGCTTGGTATGAAATAAGAGATCCCTGAATTCAATCAGTTTTTCTTATCTGTAAAATGAGACTAAACTCCACCCTGAAGGTTTGCATGAGGTACTAGGGTATGCATACAGACTTGATACAGAGTGTGGCAAATGGTAGGCACCCTCTAAGCACCAGAAAATGTAATTGTGAAATTCACGGAGAGGATTTCTATAGGATCTAAGTCAGAGGTTCTCCACCTAGACAGAAAGTGAGGAACGTTTATGCAAAGGGAACAATCCTGCCATTTTTTTCTCAGACATCCATTCTCTCATCCGAGCTTTTGAGTTTTGCTATTTCTTTAAAAAAAAAAAAAAAATCTAGGGAATTCCCTGGAGGTCCAGAGGTTAGGTCTTGGTACTTTCACTGCCAAGAGTGTGTTCAATCTCTGGTTGGGGAACTAAGATCCCAAAAGCCACACAGCAAAGCCAAATTTTTTCTTTAGAAAATCTCTGCCAGTATAAGACAGAGGGATGTGCCCTTGTAATTAGTGACTCCTTTGGCCACAGTGAAGTCTAGGATGCCCTAACGGGTTGTGTTCAGAACCACACACTTTGCTTCGCTCAGAAAAGTGGGAATTGGGCTGTGGACCATAACTTCACTACATATTTTCTCTGCTGTTTAACTTTCTTCTGTGACCAGTGTCTCCATGACAAATAAGGTAAATATTCTTTAGCTGTCCTTTGCTCCCTCAAGGGTTCATTTTCCTCCAGGCATAGTCTTTAAAATTAAAACCATATGGACTCCAATAGGATACAAGTGGGTACGTGATCAAAAGAGACCTCATTTACCCTCCCTGGAAAACTGAAGGTTTCTTAAAAGAGCCACAGAGAAGTGTTCGTCATAAGTTAAAGTTCTCCGAGCAACATCCCTAACGGTCCTCTGAATCAATTTCCTGTTTTCTCTGCACATCACCATTGCCTTAGTTTTCATCCTTAGCACCTCAGCAATGACCTTCTTATCTATAAAAAAAAAAAAGAAAGAAAATATTTTATTGATTAAATAAGCACATTCTGTTTAAAATCAAAACATTAGCCAAAATAATTCTGAAGTATCAGAAAGCAGATGCAATAGAACAGACTACTGANCTGTTTTCTCTGCACATCACCATTGCCTTAGTTTTCATCCTTAGCACCTCAGCAATGACCTTCTTATCTATAAAAAAAAAAAAGAAAGAAAATATTTTATTGATTAAATAAGCACATTCTGTTTAAAATCAAAACATTAGCCAAAATAATTCTGAAGTATCAGAAAGCAGATGCAATAGAACAGACTACTGAATCAGCAACACGGAGGATAAATAGAGAACCATTTATAGATTCAGAACAATTTTTTTGATGATACATAAAATGTAAATGAAGGCAGCAGACATGAACAGTCTATAGAGAGGTCTCTGCTGTGAATGACTCTTTGCTCTCCAAAAAAACAACTACCATTTTGTTAATTATGTTATGTGTGTGATAATGCTCTAGTGGTTATTTAGGATATCATCATTTTTTAGAGATATATATTAAACAATTTTGGGGAAAATAACATCTATATGTTCCTTTAAACTCATTCACAAAAATGATTAATCAAATATGGTAAAATATTAACTGTACATGTACACACAACGTTAATCATTTGTATTTAACAAAAGAATGGTGATGGTTTAGTAGCTCAGTCTTGTCTAACTCTTGAGACCCCATGGACTGTAACCTGCCAGACTCTTCCATACATGAGATTCTCCAGGCCAGAATACTGGAGTGGATTTCCATTTCCTTCTCCAAACAGAAGAAAAAAGACACCCAAATGTCTATTATTAATAGGGTTCTGATGAGTAAACGATAGTATACTCACAAAAAAATCTAAGTTATGAGAAGCCTTTGACTTTGATAGACTTGAGTGTTGGCCATCTGAGATTCATTCTGTTATGCACCGAATTTGTCTATACTTTTTCAATATTTCCTGTTTTTAAAATAATAAACTGAGCTAAATGGGTTATCCCTCCAGCCTTGCTTGTCCAGCGTATCAGTTATCTGTTGCCTAATGATGCCACATAACCAATCCCAAAATGAATAAGCACCAACATTGCTCACAGGTCTGTGGGTCAGCTGGACAGGTCTGTTGATCTGGCTTCCCGTGCATCCACGGTCGGATGGCATGTGGGCTGGGGACTGGCCAGCTTAGGGTGGCCTCTCACACTTCTGGGGGCTGGCTGGCTATCAGCTAGGGTGACCGGCATGAAGGGTTATGGTCTCTCATCATCCAATGGGGCAGCCTGGGCTTGTCCACATGGCACCTGGGCAGTTTCAGGAGAAAGAACAGTTGTGGTCCTCTTGGGGGCCAGGCTCATCTCGTCCACCACATCCTTTTGGACAAAACAAGTCATGAGGCCAGACTCAAGAGAGAAATGAGCTTCATCTCTTCATGGAGGAGCAAGAAGACCACACTGCCAGGGGCCTGGACATGGGGGAGCAGAAGAACGGGGTTACTCTGGCAACATGGCATACCCCTGACTCCTGTCACTTGCCCCCCGATGACCTTTGCCAGAGGAGGCCAAACAAGCCACCATATGCGTCCCCCACCCCCACCAACAGCTATTCCCACTTTTGACAGATGATGTTTTATTCTAGAGGCAAAATGAAGCTACTGAATGTTCTTGAAAGCCGAGGGGCCAGGTGAATATGGAATTGGAAAATGATTTTCCCAATATTCAGGGGAGCAAGGACGTTTGCCTGAGATAATCAGGAAAACAAAACTGAGGGGAAGCCATCCGAGGCTGCGGGAATGTAGTCCACAGAGGCCCGGGGCCTGGTGAAGAGGCCTGGTATCACCAACAGGGAGCCACAGCCACTTATAATTAATTGTCGTCGCCTAATTTAGCAATAATCTCCCTGATAGCTCAGTTGGTAAAGAGTCCACCTGCAGTGCAAGAGACATGGGTTCGATCCCTGGGCTGGGAAGATCCCTTGGAGAGGGGAAAGGCCACCCACTCTAGCAGTCTTCCCTGGAAAATCCCAAGGACAGAGGAGCCTGGTGGGCTGGGTCCATGGGGTCGCAAAGGGTCAAACGCTTCTTCCCAAATGTGCCTGTGGGGGAACCATGACCGGCATCTCCCCATTTAAAAGCCAAGGTTAAAGACACGGAAGCCTTCAGTGTCTCTAGTCTGCTCAAGGAAGTTTGCACGATTTTGTCCTCCAGGTTTCCATGAGCAGTTTTAGGGCAGAGAAGGTTTGTTCCCTGGGTTGGAGGGTGGTGGGGGGTCCAGGCTCAGTATCACTGCGTCAGTGAGCCTCAGTCTCAGATCTGGACCAGGTCCGCTGAGACTCAACTTGGACATTTGCAAAATAGAACAGTGCCTGCCCCCACAAGGAGTAGAGGCGGCGAGGCCACAGAGGCAGTGAGCACATAACGCTCAGTCCATGGCAGGGGGCTGGTCGTCCCCTCACCCCTCAGAGCTGGGCTCCCTCCGCAGCAATGGGGAGGTCTCCTCCAACACGGTCATTCTTGTTCCCGAGGGAATTCGGAGTCCCTGTGATGTGTAACCTTCATGGAGGCAGAATTTGCTTTTGCTCATGTAGAGAAAGAAAATATGTATATTTCAATCCTCAGATGTGATTTCTTTTAATGGACTGATGTGGTAGGTTTGCGTGTCCCAGGAGAATGTAGCAACCAGTCTATACTGCAGAAGCAGGACTTTCTGGGCTATGCAGCCAGTAAGCCCCTTCCCCACGTGGCCTCCTGCACCCGCCGTGTAAATAGCAAGCAGGCAGCCCTCACTGCCATCACCTCCGCTGGCCAAGCAGATGCTGTTCCAGCTGACTTCAAATCTGGCTGCTTCTTGGAGCGTTAGGAGGGCCTTGCAGGGTTGGGCTGGTGGCTTGCAAGGACATGAACACTAGGCTCTTTGGGGTCCAAACACACATTTTGATTGACTTCAAGCTTACACTTGGTTCTGTTGCCATTTTACAAAAGGCCTGCAAACCTAGTGGCTTAAAAGAGAACAAACGCTTACTTGCTTGCTCAGCATGCTGTTAACGTAGGCGGGGCACCTGTCTCTCTCCATGTGTTGCTGATGGGGCGACTGGCTGGGTCTGGAGGAAGGAGACCTCCAGGGGCCTCCCCTGAGGTGCTGTGCGGTCATGCTCCCCTCGTGGCCTTGTCCGTGGCCCAAGCTCCTCTGCTCACTCCACTGCATCCCGGGGCCCAGGCCAGCCACCAGGTGGCCTTGCTCAGGGGAGGGGAAGTGCTCACAGAAGGGAGAACTGTTTGGATCCCTTTGGTCTAACGGAAAAGGGAGCAGAAGGGAGAAGCTTAATGAAATTACAGTGTCTATTGCAGAACTATGTAGCACCCGCACTGGGTGCCCCCTGGGCCCCTGCACTAACACAAGCAAACAACTTACATACCTTCAGTGATGGTGAATTCACTCCCTCACTCACAACAAAGTCTGTTCTGCCTTTGGACGTATGACAGTGTCTAGAACGTGAGCCCTAAGAAGGCCTTGCTCAGAATTGTAAGCTTCAGGCCAGCAAACTTCAGAAAGATGGGTCTAATGACTGTCCAGGGTTCCTAATCTGGTCAGCCTCAAAGTTTCTGTGGAGCCCTTGAAATTGAATGTGAAATGTTGCCAGTGTGTGCTTTTTTGGTTCCCAAAGGAAGGTGGGGGTCTGTAGCACATATCTTAAAGGAGCTGTGCTGTGCTTAGTCGCTCAGCCGTGTCTGACTTTTTGCAACCCTATGGACTGTAGTCCTCCAGGCTCCTCTGTCCAGAGAGATTCTCCAGGCAAGGATACTGGGGTGGGTTGCCATGCCCTCCTTCACAGATTCTTCCCAACTCAGGGATCGAATCCCAGTCTTCTACATTGAAAACAGATTCTTTACCATCTGAGCCACCAGGGAAGCCCAAGAATACTGGAGTGGGTAGCAGTTCCCTTCTCCAGGGGAGCTTCCCAAGCCAGGGACTGAACTCAGGTCTCCCGCATTGCAGGCAGATTCTTTACTGTCTGAACCACCAACGAAGCTTTAAAGGAGGCTAGAATCCAACAAAGGTAAATAATCTTTGTCCCACAGCTGACAGGCAGCATTCACTGCCTGGTGGCCAGAACCAGCCTTGAAAATAAACACTAGCCCACAATTCTAGCTGTTCAAAAAAAAAAAAACCACAAAGTCAGCTATTTAGACCAGCACCAATCTGTGAATCTCATGTTCTCTTTTCGCAGAAAGCCTATGACTGCCTTCTGCAGGAAGACACTTCAGATTTTAAAGTAGAGATCACCTTTCAAGGTTGCAATGTTCCGAGGAGACTCTTCACAGGCTGGGAGGTGGAAGGGGTGAGAGGAGAGACTCAGACGGAAGATGCAGTGGCCTGGACTGGCTCCAGGCTAACAGAACCACTCAAAAGAATCAAACTGCTTCAGCTGACAGAATTTAAGAAACCTTCCCCAAGTCGTCTGACCCTCTGTCTGACCCATCTTCACTTCTCTCCGCAGCCACGGGACGAGATGTGCTGGGGAGGTCTCTGCAGCTGCCAACAATAACATCTGTGGGGTCGGCGTGGCCTACAGCTCCAAGGTTGCAGGTAGGCTGGACCGTCCCTGCCAAACATCCCCAGGAGTCATCACACCCAGTCTCCGTCCTGGCCAGGGCCCAGCAAAAACTCCCAGTGGGGCGAGAGAGCAGGGATTGGTACAATTTAGCAAGGGTGAAAAAAAAATTTTTTTAATTTAACCTGTATGGTAATATCAGTAAACTGTAAAAATTTTAAGGTGCACAGATCATGAGCCCACAGGTCAATGAAGTTTCACAAGCCAACCACACACACTTAACCATCAAGAATCAAAACATTATCAGCACCCCAAAGCCTTCCTTGTGTACCCCTCAGTTGCTGCGCTACACACAAGAACAGTCATGACTCTGACTTCTAACAGCAAACACAGGTTATTTCCAGCTTTTGAACTTTATATGGATGGAATTGTCCTGTCTGTACTCTGTGTATCAGTAAGATACTGTGTATCAGTATCCTTAATATCTTTTAAAATTTTTTTATCAAACTATAGTTGATTTACAATGTTGTGTTCGTTGCTGATGTATAGCAAAGTGATTTGGTTATACATATGTGTGTGTGCACGTGTGCACACACGCATGCATGAGCACTTAGTTGCTGTCCAACTCTTTGCAACCCCACGGACCATAGCCCACTAGGCTCCTCTGTCCATGGGAATTTTCCAGGCAAGAATAGTGAAGTGGGTAGACTATCCATTCTCCAGGGGATCTTCCCGACCCAGGAATCCAACCAGGGTCTCCTGCATTGCAGGTGGGTTCTTTACCAGCTGAGCTACCAGGGAAGCCCATATACATATATACACACATACATATATTCTTTTTTATATTCTTTTCCATTATGGTTTATTACAAGACACTGAATATAGTTCCCTGTGCTATACAGCAGGGCCGTGTTGTTCATCCATTGTATATATAATAGTTTCATCTGCTAATCCCAAACTCCCAGTCCTTCCCCTGCCCAATACCCTCCCCCTTAGTAACCACAAGCCTCTTCTCTACCTCTGAAAACCTGTGTCTATTTCATAAATAAGTTAATTTCTATCATATTTTCAAGTTCACATATAAGTGATCCCATGTTACACTTACCTTTCTCTTTCTGACTTGTTTCACTTGGCATGATAACCTCTAGGTCCACCATGTTGCTGCAGAAGTCACGATTTCATCCTTTTTTACAGCTGAGTAGCAGTCCCGTGTGTGTGTGTGTGTGTGTGTGTGTGTGTGTGTGTGTGTGTATGTATACAGCACATCATCTTTAACCATTCAACTTTCAGTGGACATTCAGGTTTGTTTCCATGTCTTGGCTATTGTGAATAATGCTCCTATGAACAGTGGGGCACCTGTATCTTTTCAAGTTATAGTTTTGTCTGGGTATATGCCCAGGAGTAGGATTGCTCAATCATATGGCAACTCTAGTTTTAGTTTTTTGAGTTTTAGTTTGTTTCCATAATGACTGCACAAATTTACATTCCCACCAACAGTGGAAGAGGGCTCCCTATATTTTCAAAGTATAGTTTTGTCCACGTATCCATAAGATGTAAATAGAACTTAGATAAAGATGGTAGAAAACGAGGAGGAATGCACAAATTATTGCAAACATACTCCAGACTCTTCAAAATGCTTTTGGTAGCTTTCGTTTGTACCAAGCATCTCATTTTTAAGGGAAAATACTCTACCTAGAAGAATCTTTTTATTAAGTTCTACAGGAAAGATGTTTAACAAATTCCCCTTTATGGGGTCTTTAGAAACCGAGGGTGGCAGGTCACCAAAAACTTAGAAAGCAACACCTTCCCCCTGCCGAAAAAGAAAGGGAGAGAGAAGACGAATGAGGGGATAAGATGCTAGAGAAGGAAGTGGCTCCTCATTCATTCCAAGTTTTGGATCAAATTTGATTCTTAATTTATTCAGGCTGAGTCACCCAACCTTGTTTTTTTTTTTTTTAACCATCTCTATGTGTTGTTGTTTTTTTTTTTCTGGTGACTTAATGGAATCATAAACATACTTTGTGCTGACACTTGCATTTCCAGGGACCTAAATAAAGCAAGAGAAACCTATACAAATCCATCATTAACCTCCTTCAGCACTGTCTGCTAAGGTCTGCCTGAGGTGGGTGCTGAATTTCACAGAAGAATACATCCGGAGCGTTCTGAAATGTAAATAGGGAGGCTTTGCCCCTCGGGTTTCAGTGCTCTGTGTTTGATGAGCCTCCAAAAAGCTGGCATCAAAACGTCAGAGGCTGCTATGAGCTCAGGGGAAAATATAGCACCCAATTAATATTTGATAAGCCAGGCTCACACGTTGGCTGCTATCTGAATGGGGGGAGGGGCGGTTTCCTATTCACAGGACAGAGTGGAGGCAATGGAAAATTTCAAACCTGGATTCCTCACTCACAGTGAGGTTTTCCAAAGAGTTTTTAAATTTTCTTCATGCCCACAGTAACTGGGTTTTTGAACAAGGGATTCTTAAAACTACTTACTGCAAAAATGAAGAGTTGCGATTAGTTCACGGCATTCAGGGATCCATTGGGGTCTTTTTCTCCATTGGCTTTTTTTTCTCTCGTAATTTGTGTTCTGAAAGCATTTGAGTGTTAGTCGATCAGCTGTGTTCAACTCTTTGCAACCCTATTGGGCTGTAGTCCACCAGTCTCCTCTGTCCATGGGGTTCTCCAGGCAAGAATACTGGAGTGGGCAACCATTCCCGTCCCCAGGGGATCTTCCTGACCCAGGGATTGAACCCGGGTCTCCTCCATTGCAGGCAGATTCTTTCACCATCTGAACCACCAGGGAAGCCCCAAAGTACCTAATTCTCTGGCTCTTTTTGTTTGAATTTCTTAAAAGCAAACCTGAGGCAAGGATCTGAGTGCAAGGAATTTATTTAGGAGGCAATCCCGGGAAGCCAGTGAGGGAACGAGAAAGGAGGATAGTGGGAAGACGGACCAACAGAAGGTGTGTAGGTGAGCTGGGGCTTCAGGGGACTGTGGGGACACCCCCTCAGCATTGCCCTCCCCGAGGGGAGGAGGCTGGGAGTTTAACCATCAACTCCCATCTGTCTTCAGTGGAGAGGTGGGGGTCCTCAGCCATGAACCTCTGGCCTCTCCAGCCTACAGCTCACATGGACTGAACTCCATCCCCGAGGCAGAGGACACACCCCAGGCAAAGACCCACCGCCCCCCCCCCCACTCACCCAGACCGGGCCAGGAGGGCCAGGTGGGGTGTGCCAGCCTCTGACTGACTTCCGATCCCCAAGGCAAGCGAGTGCAGCCTTGCACCTCAAAGACAGAACCTGACTGGTGTCTGTGAACCCCGACAGCTCACAGGTCTCACAACAATGCTCTGAAAATCCAGAAACTAAGCCCAGAGCCAGTGGGAGGCATTGCAGCCACACAGAGACCCTGAGCAAAGGAGCCGCCTTTTTCCACTCCCTTAACCCAGCTTGGCTCCTTTGTATCCATTCCTATGGGTCCTAAGTGCTCAGAGCCAGGCAGGTCTAGTCCAATCCTGTGTGCATCTAGACATCCCAGGGGCCTCTGGACTCCGCTAGAGGAGCAGAAGGAATATATGCTGACGAAGGGTAGAAGCAGAATTCTACCTTTCAGACTTGGGGAAACATTTTGCTCATCCTGGCTATCAGTTCCAAAAGTTGGCTGGTTTTCATTCCAAATAAGGAATCAATTCCGAAAGCTGGCTGGTTTTCATTCTAAATGAGCTATCAATTCCAAAAGTTGGCTGGTTTTCATTCTAAGCGAGCTATACCCTCTAGAGAATCTTTTCAGGAGCTTTCTGAGCTGGGGTCTGGGGCGCCACCTGGTGGCCAACAAAGATTACCACAAGTCTCAAGGTGTAGAGTTAGGGGGACAACGTTCCAAAGGACCTTTGTGTATGCTAAGTTGCTTCAATCGTGTCCAACTCTTTGCGACCCTTTGGACTGTAGGGGCTCTGGTGCTCTCTCTCTCTCTCTCTCTCTCTCTCTCTCTCTCTTTCTCTCTCTCTCTCTCGTAGTCGCTAAGTCACGTCTGATTCTTGCAACCCCATGGACTGTAGAGTTGTGTCTGACTCTTGCGACCTCATGAACTTAGCTTAGTAGCCTGCCAAGCTACTCGGTCCATGGGATTCTCCAGGCAAGAATATTGGAGTAGACTGTCATTTCCTTGTAGGGGCTCTAAAGTTGCCTTATTCTGAAGACCCACTGGCATTTACATAATGATAACAATAATAATAGCATTTTGACTCTTTCAACATGTCAGGCAGGATGCAAAACCCTTTACCCACTTTACTCTCTTTGCAACTTTATCACACATTGTTACGTATTTTATATATGTGTTCCTGCTTAGTCGCTTCAGTCATGTCTGACTCTTTGCATGACTCTTTGCATGACTCTTCGCCACCCCCATGAACTCCTCTGCCAGGCGCCTCTGTTCATGAGATTCTCCAGGCAAGAATACTGGAATGGGTTGCTACACCATCCTGCAGGGGATCTTCCCGACCCAGGGATCAAACCTGCATTTCTTAGATCTCCTGCATTGGCAGGCGGGTTCCTTACCACTAGCGCCACCTGGTAGAACATGAACATGTTTATTACCTATTATTACCCCTATTGAACACGGGGCCACACA
Source organism: Oreotragus oreotragus (assembly GCA_006410675.1). Taxonomy (NCBI): domain Eukaryota; kingdom Metazoa; phylum Chordata; class Mammalia; order Artiodactyla; family Bovidae; genus Oreotragus; species Oreotragus oreotragus. Next base: position 80,950 of record SJYX01006940.1, read on the forward strand.
GCTAGTAAACTGTAGAACAATGTAGCACCCAGAGCAGCCTGGGCCCCTGCGTTAACATGCATCAACAACTTGCATGCCCTCAGAGATGGGAAAGTCACTCCCTCACAAGGAAGTCTGTTCTGCCTTTGCACGTGTGATTCTTAGAAACTTCTTCCTTAAGATGAGCTCTCTCTTTGATTTTTGTTGCCTGTTCCATGAGCACAGTTGTTTCCGCCTCTTCTAGGTAACACTTGGCAGGAAGGGAGGAAAATTTCAATCAGTCCAACTCCTATAAATTCTCTGTAACATGCAGACCTGCACATTTGAGATGTCCCAAAGTCTTAGCGCTATCTCAGAACCTTCCATTCAGTTCAGTCACTCAGTCATGTCTGACTCTTTGCAACCCCATGGACTGCAGCGTGCCAGGCCTCCCTGTCCATCACCAACTCCCAGAGCTTGCTCAAACTCACGTCCATCAAGTCAGTGATGCTGTCCAACTTCAATTTTTTTTTTGTTTAATTATTTACATTTCCTTATCCACTTATTTACTTTATAAATTTTGAAGAGAAAAGTTAATTTCCATTTTTTAAAATTTTAAACATGGCTGTCTCAGACAGTAAAGAATTTGCCTGCAATGCCAGAGACACAGGTTCAATAACTGGGTCGGAAACATCCCCTGGAGAAGGCAGTGGCAACCCACTCCAGTATTCTTGCTTGGAGAATCCCATGAACAGAGAAGCCTGGTGGGGCTTCCACCAGGACCCCAAGTTCATGGGGTCCCAAAGAGTCGGACACGACTGAGCTACTAACACACTTATCTAAGTAACTCTTTAAGAAGACAGCCTATTTCTTTCCTTAGTTTTAGCATTTAAACCAATGTTTGGCATCTTCAGTCAAAGGGATCTAGACAAAATAATCAAAATTGAAAATGTCTTATACAAATTCACAAAGTCCAATAAATGGACATGAAATATAATGAACTCTTCAATTGATATTTCTTGCAAGTTTGTCAGATATTTACTTCTAGGAGTATTAAACATGCTCAAACCTCATCAAGCCTTTTGGGAGATACTGTCTCTTGCCTCCAGTCCCTTCCAGGACTCAGCACTCATGACCAGGGGGTCTACCATATGCCAGTCCTGCTGGGGGTGGGAGGATGCAGCCATGAGCCAGCAGACAAGATACCTGCCTTCACACAGCTTTGAGTCTAAGGGGGAGACCCAGACCAGGAGCAAACAGACACAATATATCAGATCATGATGCCAGTGTGCAGAATAACCAGGGGATGATTCAAGGGTGGGTCCTGTAACATCACTTCTGCGGAGCCCCTCAGAGCAGCCCCAGGAGGGAGTGGCATTGGCCTTACCTGCCTTCTTCTGAAGGCAGAGCAGGTAGGCTTATGCACCTGCTGTGGTCTCCGTACAAGCTCACCTTTCATAATAAGAGGAGAGGCAGAGGATTTAGCACAAATCCTTGGGCCATGGAGGCCCTAGAGCCCAGGACTGCAATCGAGCAGCGCAGCAGGCAAGAGGCTCAGACCCTGAAAGACAGGAGGGAACCGCCGAGTCACCACGAGTCATGATGGTGGGGACAGAAATGCTGACGTGCCTGTCGTCTTGCCATCAGGTCGCATCAGCCAGCAGAGCATTTTGCAGATGCTAGGATGCTGAGTCCTGGCTCCCTGGGCTTCCCTGTTTCTCTCCCATCCCCTGGCCCCCACTCGGTAGCTCCTAGAGCACTCAGGACAGAGTCCCTCCCTAAAAACCCTTGGGTCACCCTGAGCCTTGGTCTTGGCCCCTAACGCTGCTGTCGCCTGCAAACATTCATCTGTATCTCATTCAGTTCATGCATACCTCATTCCTCCCAGGCTTAATGAGATTAAAAGAATGCCCGGGGCCTGGCCCCTGAATACAAATGAGAACTTGGCTCCCAGCCTGTGGCTGTCCCAGCCTAGATGCCAAGCAGTCAGAAGATGAACGCACAACAGGGCTGGCATTCTGGGCGGCACAAAGGCAGCCAGGGTGGGATGAAGGGGGAAAGAGGCAGCGGACAGGAGCTGCAGAGAGAGGGCAAAGGGCACCAGCTGGTGACAAGATTCAGGGGGGACCGTCCAGGCCCACTTTGGCTGGAGTTGAACTTCTCCTCTCTGCCTGTGGAGGCAGGCTGCTCAGGGCTGGTCATCTGGGCACTGGATGACTTCAAGACCATCTGAGCCTTCTCCTGGCAGTGAATACCTGTCTCCCTGCAAAGTCTCCCCCTCCGCAAAGTGGATATAACTTAGGAGAAGAAGCTGTGCTATTCAGTTGATTCCGTAAACTGTTGGCCACCTTTGCTAAATAGGTTTTTGTTGTTTGTTTGTTTGTTTTTCTTAATGGGCAGAATATAGTTGGACCAAGAGCAAAATGTGGAATTTTGGATTTTCTATCCCTAGTGAAATGAACCATAAAACTTAGCTTCTGGAAAGTTCAAACCAAAGACTATGCTTATTCTGTAGGAGATTTTTTTCCAGGAGAAAGAATGTTAACTAATAATTAGTTAACGCTGGCAAAAATGGCAGCCTGATTTATGGGTAGAGGACGGAAAAGTCTGGACCTGTTATCTGTGTTTGGGGGGAAAATCAGCTAAAAGGTGGCCCAGGCACAGTATTTAGGAAATACTTTCCAGATGATCCTATAATTGGCTTTAAGATAGGTAACGCTATTACTTGCAACTAGAAAAGGAAAATCAAGGCGGATCTCTAACTTTGTTCAACTCCCAGCAGTTAGTTCTCAGGATCTGTCTGTAGATTTTAGGAAGTGGTGTCATGTACACAGGTAACCAACATACATGAATCTTCCTTCTTTAAGTTGGTGCACACACCACGTTTCAGGCTGGCCCTTTTGTAATAAAGTCCTCAGACCACTGGGATCAAGTAAGAATTGTGGGAAGCCAGGCTCCACCTGTATACAGCTCAGGCCTTCACTCCAAATTCCAGTGAGGAGACTGACNAGGTAACCAACATACATGAATCTTCCTTCTTTAAGTTGGTGCACACACCACGTTTCAGGCTGGCCCTTTTGTAATAAAGTCCTCAGACCACTGGGATCAAGTAAGAATTGTGGGAAGCCAGGCTCCACCTGTATACAGCTCAGGCCTTCACTCCAAATTCCAGTGAGGAGACTGACTAACACTCACCAACACTCTAGGCTCCTTGACTTGAAACAGTGTGTGGAGCAGAGAACAATATTGCTTCCAACAGCCAATATTCTGAGGGTAACGATGAAGGAACAAAACCCCTTTCTGCTGGCTGCTGCTCAGTGAACCCCCAAGAGGTTTTTTTTAAGCAGTCCCAGGGAGGGGGGGTGATGTGAACCCCAGTTCCCCAGATGCTCAGGCCTGAGAACAGAGGACCTCTTCCTCCAGAGTCCCTGGACACAGAGACACACAATTACGCAATCAAAGAAAAGCTCCCAGCAGGAAGTCACTCCTTCCAGGCATCTGGGTAGCACAAACTTTACAAAGGTGACCCGGGGGGAGGGGAAAGGGGCGTCTTCTGCACCCATTTCAAATATACTTTAGAGTTACCTCTTGGACATTTCTGTCGCCCCAAAGCCCCTTCTCAGTTATGATGCAACTGAGAGTTCCTCTTAGACCTGACCCTCCTTCTGCCCCCTGTCCCCTGATCTCTGCCCTCTGCCCTCTAGAATCTGTCCTCAAATATCTGAAAGCAATTGCCTCCCGCCCCACTGTCATGCACAGTAGCTTTACTTCTCCTCTGAAAGGTGTCCTCCATCAGCCCCCCAGTCCCTAGAGCAAGCTTCCACTTAGAAACTGGCCTCATTTAGGAATTCTAGACACCTTTGTCAGGGGTATAAAATTGCCTCCCAATAGGAACATAAGAAAAGGGGTGGGTGAGGTGCAAGGAGATGGGGTGGGTAGTTCTGTGCACCTTCCTGACCCCCTGATCACCCCACGTGTGAGGTTGCACTCAGGGTCGCCCCTCCAGGGCACAGGGACCTTTGGCAGACCCCCCAGCCACATCCAGGACCTAGCCCCCTTCCCCACCTTGTCTCCTGTGAACCCAGGACCCGCCCACAGCGCTTCCCTGCCCCCGCGTGTCCGCAGGTATCCGGATGCTGGACCAGCCCTTCATGACGGACATCATCGAGGCTTCCTCCATCAGCCACATGCCTCAGCTGATCGACATCTACAGCGCCAGCTGGGGCCCCACCGACAACGGGAAGACGGTGGACGGGCCCCGGGAGCTCACGCTCCAAGCGATGGCGGATGGTGTGAACAAAGTAAGGTCACTCCTGTGTCCTCACGGGAATGGGGCAGAATGGGACTGGGTGGGATGAGGTGTCTGCGGGTGGGGAATGGAGAGGAGGTAATGATGGAGTGGAACAAGGGGCAGGGCAGGGGTGGAGATAGGAATTGACACCTTGTGCCGTCGCTCAGGTCCTTTGAGAAACAGACCTCAAAATGGGGTTCAAGGTACAGATTTATTGGAGGAGTCACCTGTGAAAGACAAAGGGGGGCAATGAGGCCCTTCAGAGGGCAAGGCTATCCTGGCCCCTGCGAAGAGGCGAGGGGAGCAAGGGTGTCGCAGAGGGGCTGGGCTAGCGCCCCCACCGTGCAGGCATAGCTGGCAGCAGCCCCAGGAGAGATGGATCTTTGTGCAAACCAGGGGACTTCAGGGCACAGCAGGGGAGCTGCTTCCAGCTGCTCCCTTGGCTGGACTCAGCCATCCGTCCCTGGGATCAGCCCAGGAATGGACAGAGCCACAGAGAAGGAATCAAAGCAGCATCTCAAAGGGAGGCAGCCAGAGCCTCGGGGTCACTGAGCAGGTCAGCAGCCCCTGGGGAGGGGAAGGAGCTGGCCTCTGGGATCTCTGGGCAGAGTCCATGGCTACTTAACGTAGCCAGGCACCGGGGCAGAGTCTCCCTGGGTTCAGGTCCTGGTCTGCTGCTCAGGGTCTGAGTGTCTGTCCGAAGTGACCTGACTTCACAGCGTATCAGTGTGCCTGCCTGTAAAATAGTGACAATGGTGCGTTTCTCCTGGGGTCACCATCAGATGTGAGACAGACATGCAAGTGTTGGGCCCTGGGAGGTGCCCTGCAAACCACCAGTGTTTGTCAGGGTCATTAGGGACCCTTAACCAACTGCCCCCAAACTCCAAGGCATAAAGCAGCAGGTTTTCCTAGGCTTGTGGACTCTGTGGTCCGAGAATTCAGAGGGGATCGTGGGGAGAGACTGTCTCCGCTCCATCCCCTGGGCCTTGGCTAGAAGGCAGGGGACTGGACCTTCAGGCTAGGTGTGTCCACCTGTCCCTGAAAGGGACTGGATTACTCACCCTTGATTCCTCTGCAGCCGCTCCTCAGGGCACTTGATTGTTTTGTCTAAGTCATGTTAGTCTTTTCCCAGGATTGGACTTGCCCTCGGGTTCATGTGGTGCCCTGTCCCCACTCTTGGCGGGTCTGAGATGCCACGAAGGTCCCTGACACTGGAATGGCACAGTGCAGTATACAGAGGGGGTTACTGATAGCACTGGGTAGTGGTGTAGGAAGTGATGCCGATACCCCATCTCAGTGCCCAGACCCTTAGGAGTTTACAGGGTGAGACTTCTGACACATAGACAGCTACTTCCTTATTGAGTTATTCACGGTGTGGAAGGAGAGAGAAGGCTGCCCATCAAGCCCAGGATCAGGTGACAGCAGGGACCCAGGGGAATGTACCCCCCTCCCCATCAGACACGGATTTTCACTGAGAAGCATTTTTTTTGACACCCAGAGGCCAAGAGAGTCAGGGAGGAGGTGACATTTGCCCTCATTCAGAATTTACAATGCAGATGGGCTCAATGGAGTACCTCCTGGGGCTTCTCCTGTCATTCTCCAGGAGCTTCTAAATGGCTCCATCACATCCCCGGGCAGGGGAGTTCTCTCTCTTCCATCTGTGATGTCCCCTGCTGCAATTAAAAAGGCTCTTTCAAGTGTGATCGTTCTGCAAAGCATGCCAAGTACGCCGAAACTTAGAGAAAAAAAATTGTTATGACTTATCGTCAGACAACATCATGTAAATATTTTACAAAGTGGAGAGTGGTGAAAAACACAGTTTCTCATTTGAGTCTCCCTCAAACTGTGGGAAAAACTCTTCCCTTGTTTCAAGGTAAAAATATTTTCGGACAAGTTTACAGACTTGTGCGAGCAAGGGGGTGTTACACATGAGCACAGCCTTTCTCCCGCTTACTCAGCTGGCTGGTCCAGTCTAAAGGAAAGCACCCTCTGAAAGGTGAGCTCTACCTAAACAAATTCCCTGGTGGCTCAGCTGGTAAAGCATCTGCCTGCAATGCAGGAGACCTGGGTCTGATCCCTGGGTTGGGAAGACCCCCTGGAGAAGGGAACGGCTACCAACACCAATATTCTGGCCTGGAGAATTTAATGGACTCTATAGTCCGTGGGGCTGCAAAGAGTAGGACACGACTGAGCAACTTTCACTTGGACCTAAACAAAGGTGTCAGACAATTACCTGTTCCACTAAAGCAGTTCTCATGCTTGTCTTTGAATTTTAGCATCTTGCAGACAGGTTTGTTTCACCAATATCGTAATGATGAAAAGCAAAAAGAGGGACTTAGCCAGTGGTTTGGTGGGAGTCTGCAGTGGACCTGGCTTCAATCCCTGGTTGGGGAACTGAGATCCTGTGGGTCTCATAGGGCGGCCAAATGCATAAATAGATTAAAACATTGTTTTTTAAAAAAGAGGAAACAGAGGATAAGATAACTTTTCAGGAATGTACCATGTGCCACAAACCACACCACTCCCAATCATATGATACCTTCTTCTCACATGCACATCACCTACCTGGCTCCTTAGGGATTTAAGTCAATGTTTCCTAGATTTGCTCAGTAAACACTTCAGGGAGGAAGCAAGGAGCAGGCATGAAGGAAGAGAGGGAAGTCTTTCCCCCTTTATTTCCCATCTTTCCTCTTTATAGTCTACGTGCTGAATTTCCAGTAAACACATTCTTCACATTACATATGAGAGTAGGTGACAGGCAGAGATCCCTGAATTATGATAGCCAGGAACTGACTTCTCAGTTCCGGGTAACTCAGACACAGACCCTGAGACAGCAGCTGAGTTCAAGTGGTTACTTTGGGAGGTGAATGGGACACCAGGAGTGAGCGGGCGGGAAGAAAGGGGTCAATAAAGGATTTGCCTTCGAGTCAGCTACCACTGAAGCTGGGACCCAGCTTGGATTAACTGGAGCTTAATCCCACGGGAAAACTGGGAAACTTTGCATAACACACGCCAAAGCTAGCAGCACGGTAGCTGGCAGAAAAGTCAGTGGTTGAGGTGGTTCCCAAGTGGCACCTTCAGCCCAGAGGCAGGTGTGCAAGGCAGCCTTCAGCTTCTTGGGAGAAATCCCTTACACGAAGACATGACTGCGCTGACATCTGCAGACCCCCGGTGCACAAGAAGCCAGAAGGTAGAAGGACTATGGGCGACAACCACTACCATCTACCACAGTCTCCAGAGTGCAGCTTGGGCAAAGCCTAGTTGAGCTTGGAGTCATCTTTCTCTGGGTAATAAAGGACCAACAAGGTAATGCACTGGTTGGTTAGAAAAGGATGTAGCCCTTGGAGAGAGACTGATGGAGAACAAAAGGCTGTGGATACAGAGCACAGCACGTGACCTCACTCTGACAACCGGAAGAGGAATTCAGAGACCACTGGAGGCTCTTGAATGTGACAATTGACTCACGAACTTCTTTTCACATCTTAAGGAAAGGTACCCAGGGCAACCCTGGCCCATCTTTGGCTCTGATGACTATACCCCAACCTCTTATTAATCACACCTCAGGGTTGCTATCAGAGGGAACACCTCAGGAATATTTAAAGATGAAGCAACAGAAAATGTCTAAGGCCCAGATGAGACAAAGCATTGATTGTTTATTTCCCGAGCATGGCAAGGAGGGTTGCAAAGAGCACAGACACAGGTCCCAGATCTTGGAACTGAATTGTACATGGTGTCACTTGCAAGACCCTGGCTTGAAAGGCACCCTCCAGGAAGCAGTGGTGGGGTGCGGGCAGGCTTCCCAGGGAGACAGTGATTAATCAGGATGAGCAAGGAGAAGCCTGGTGACCCTGCTGAAATTTAATCAGAGCAGCGGGTGGACACGGTGATGCAAATGCCGGGCCTCTGGCCACAATGACGCCTCGTGCCAAGGAGCTCTCAGGACTCCTCCCCAAGCCCTGATTAAGGCTCTGAAACGAAGGTTTCAGACAGAGGTTTCCAACTGAGTGGCAGCTGCCGCTGTGTGGAATGCTTATCACAGTTACAACCCCTCCTTTCATTTCTGAGAAGGAGAAACGGGAGCAGAAGCTGGTGGATTTCTAGTGACCTTTCCTAAGTGCCAGCCAGCCTGAGGTAGAGTGGTCAACCACTCTGGTTGCTCAATGCTTCCCGGGTTTTAGCACTGAGAGCCCCACTTCCTGGGGACTCTCCAACTCTGGACAAACCAAGGTGGCTACCACTCCCCTTAAATAAGCCTTCTTGATGGTGGTGATTTTCTGCACCCAGGGAGAAACCCAACTACCTGCTTCACAGATTGATGTGAATGTCAGCCTTCAACAACCCCCATGACATCAGAAAGGCTCATCACAGTGTGTCTGGATATTGTTAGAAAGAGACAGGATGGCATAGGAGCCTGACCTCCCAGGTGGACATAAGGCAGGAGGAGCTGTAGTTAGAGGCAACCGCAGGTGCAGTGAAACACAGGCTCGAGGGACAGATATAAGCAAAGGCTACAGTGCCTTCCATGTTTGGCTTTCTTGGGACTCAGACAACCCACCCACTCCTGCTGAACTCTGAGGAACCCATGGGGCACCATGCAGACGCTGGGGTCCAGTGGTCTGGCTGCACCTGCCCAGGTGTGGCTTCCTACCCATCACTAGCTGGCCTCTCCCAGTGCCGCTTGTACTTGGGACCTGATAGCACTGTGGGGGCTGTCCCAGGCCCCATGCATACAGCCCAGATCACAGGGGAAGGTTCTCATGGGTCTCCAGAGGCTGGGGGAGCTCTTCATCAGCTCGCCCCTGGTTGGCCTTTCTCCCACTCCTTCCCCAACTCTCACCTTGTACTCACGTGTGCTTCCTGAGGTCACCCCCAAGTCCTGGTCTCAGCAGCTGATTTTGAAGCCACATAAATTGGGACCAACCACTTCTCCCTGTAGGTATGGCCCGCTGTTCTGAGGAAGTTAACCACACTCCCAGGAGGGGACCACTCATCCATCATCTTCCTTTAAACCACTGTGTGACTTCATCCCACACCCCCAACACTCCACATACAGAAAGGAAGTGAATAAAGAATGAAAACATAAAACAGCTACACGGAAATATAATTCAGTCCCTGATATTGTGCCAGAGAGGGACTTTCTGAACATCCAAGAGAGCATATTTACCCCCAATAAAGAGTAATAAGTATTACTCATAATACCTTTCAGAATTTCTGCAAGTCTGGTTATTGTCAAAGCTGATCGATAGCTACATGGGGAGTCATTATACTATGTACTCTAATTTTTGTGACGTTTAATGTTTTTCAAATTAAAAGGTTTTTATTCACACTAAAAAGGAACAAAAAAAAGCAATTCAGTAGGTGGTTAAGTTGTCAAGAGTCAGAATATACATCTAGGGAAAAGTGAGAATAGCAACTGTGCTAATATACAAATGGCTATTTATGGCTCAGGATAGAACTTTCAGAGACTGCATTATACAGAGGGGTTTTTTGGCGGGGTGGGGGGGGGTGTTTTTGTACAGCATGCAGGGTCCTAGTTCCCCAACCAGGGAT
>SJYX01006940.1:93125-121447 GCA_006410675.1 Oreotragus oreotragus
CTCAGCTTTCTTCACAGTCCAACTTTCACATCCATACATGACCACAGGAAAAACCATAGCCTTGACTAGGCGGACCTTAGTCGGCAAAGTAATGTCTCTGCTTTTGAATATACTATCCAGGCTGGTCATAACTTTTCTTCCAAGGAGTAAGCGTCTTTTAATTTCATGGCTGCAGTCACCATCTGCAGTGATTTTGGAGCCCAAAAAAATAAAGTCTGACACTGTTTCCACTGTTTCCCCATCTATTTCCCATGAAGCGATGGGACCGGATGCCATGATCTTCGTTTTCTGAATGTTGAGCTTTAAGCCAACTTTTTCGCTCTCCTCCTTCACTTTCATCAAGAGGCTTTTTAGCTCCTCCTCACTTTCTGCCATAAGGGTGGTGTCATCAGCATATCTGAGGTTATTGATATCTACTGCAGTGGGCAAAAATCCCTTAGAAGAAATAGAGTAGCCCTCAGAGTCAACAAGAGTCCAAAATGTAATACTTGGATGCAACTTCAAACATGAACAAAATAATTTCAGTTTGTTTCCAAGGCAGTGGCAATCCACTCCAGTACACTTCCCTGGAAAATCCCATGGATGATGGAACATGTAGGCTACAGTCCATGGGGTCACAAAGAGTTGGACACCACTGAATGACTTTGCTTTCACTTTCACTTTTCCAAGGCAAACAGTTCAACATCACAGTAATCTAAGTCAATACCCTAAGCAATAATGCTGAAAAAACTGAAGTTGAAGGGTTCTATGAAGAACTCTAAGACCTTCTAGAACTAACACCAAAAAAGCTGTTCTTTTCATCACAGGGGACTAGAATGCAAACATTGGAAGTCAAGAGATACCCAGATTAATAACCAAGATTGGCTTTGCAGTACAAAATGAAGCAGGGCAAAGGCTAACAGGGTTTTGCCAAGAGAACACACTTCCAAGAGAACATTCTCTTTCAACAACACAAGAGATGCTCTACACAGGGGATATCACCAGATAGTCAAGACCAAAATCAGATTGACTATATTCTTTGCAGCCTAAGATGGAGAAGTTCTACACAGTCAGGAAAAACAGGACCTGGAGCTGATTATGGCTCAGAACATGAACTCCTTATTGCAAGTGTAATTAAATGAAAGTCATTCAACCCTGACTGACTCTCTAAGACCCCATGGACTACATAGTGCATGAAATTCACCAGGCCAGAATACTGGAGTGAGTAGCCTTTCCCTTCTCCAGGGGATCTTCCCAACCCAGATATCAAACCCAGGTCTCCTGCAGTGCTGGCAGATTCTTTACCAGCTGAGCCACAAGGGAAGCCCAAGAACTAAAGTGGGTAGCTTATCCTTTCTTCAGTGGATCTTCCTGCACTTACTGCAAAGTTAAGGCTAAAAATTTTTTAAAGTAGGGGAAACCACTAGGCCATTCAGGTATGACCTAAATAAAATCCCTTATGATTTTATAGTGGAGGTAATGAATACATTCAAAGGCTTAGATCTGGTAGACAAAATGCCTGAAGAACTAGTTTGAAAATTGTACAGGATAGTGACCACATGATAACGCTGTTAAAGCACTGCACTCAATATGCCAGCAAATTTGGAAAACTCAACAGTGACCAGAGGACTGCAAAAGGTCAGCTTTAATTCCAATTCCAAAGAAAGGCAATGCCAAAGAATGTTCAGACTACCACATTATTGCATACATCTTACATGCTAGCAATGTAATGCTCAAAATTTTCCAAGCTAAGCTTCAACAGTAGGTGAACTGAAAACCTTGAGATGATCAAGCTTAGAAAAGGCAGAGGATTTAGAAAAGAGGAACCAAAGATCAAATTGCCAACATCTATTGGAGCATTGGAAAATCAAGACATTTCCAGAGAAACATCTACTTTTGCTTCATTGATTACGCTAAAGCCTTTGACTATGTGGATCACAACAAACGGGGAAATTCTTCAAGAGATGGGAATGACAGACCACCTTATCTGCCTCCTGAATAATCTGTATGCAGGTCAAGAAGCAACTGTTAGAACCAGACATGGAACAAGGTAGCAAGAATATACAGAAGAACTATACAAAAATGTCTTAAGGATAACCATGAAGATGGGATCACTCACCTAGAGCCTGACATCCTGGAGTGTGAAGTCAAGTGGTCTTTAGGAAGCATTACTACAAGCTAAGCTAGTGGAGGTCATGGAATTCCAGTTGAGCTATTTCAAATTCTAGAAGATGATGCTGTTAAGGTGCTGCATTCAACATGCCAGCAAATTTGGAAAACACAACATTGGCCTCAGGACTGGGAAAGGTAAGTTTTCATTCAATACCAAAGAAAGGTAATGCCAAAGAATGTTCAAACTACCATACAACAGATTCTATTTTCTTGACTCTAAAATCACTGAGGATGGTGACTACAGTCATGAAACAAACCTAGACAGCATATTAAAAAGCAGAGATATCATTTTGTTGACAAAGATCCATCTTGTCAAAGCTATGGTTTTCCCAAGAATCATGTGCGGATGTGAGAGTTGGACCATAAGGAAGCATGAATGCCAAAAAGTTGATAGTTTTGAATTGTAGTGCTGGAGAAGACTATTGAGAGTCCCATGGACAGCAAGGAGATCAAACTAGTCAATCTTAAAGGAAATCAGCCCTGAATATTCATTGGAAGGTCTAATGCTGAAGCTGAAACTCCAGTACTTTTGCAACCTGACATAAAGAGCCAACACACTGGAAAAGATCCTGAAGCTGAGAAAGATTTAAGGCAAGAGGAAAAGGAGGTGGCAGAGGATGAGAAGTTAGATTGTATCACCCACTCAATGGACATGAATTTGAGCAAACTAGGTGATAGTGAAGGACAGAGGAGACTGTCCTATAGATTTGCAGAGTCGGACATGACTTTGTAATAACATTAATCTTTTAAGTGTTTTTTCTTTTGTGTTTGGGGTTCCTGCTGTCACATATTCCAAAAGTCTGTATTTTTTGCTCTCTTTCATCTTTAAAATTATTTTCCTTAATAAAATTTCCTTTTAATGGAATTTTGGTGCTATCAGTGAAAAAAATACTATATTTGCCACTTCTATCTTGGTTCTGACCATTCACTCTAGCTCTAAAATTTTTTTGGAAGTTACTTAACAGCTTTAGTGTTCATGAAATAAATATTTAAGAATAGAAAACTCAAAATCTTGCAGAGAAAATTAAGTGGAATAAGGAATATTAAGCCTAATGCAATGTAGAAATTCATAAAATTCTTTCCTTCATGTAAATCTTCTGCCACTTTTCCTCATGCCTTGCTCCTAGCTATTAAAAACAATCTAGAGTATCTCTCCATCTTTGAAATAAATGTTACAGAATACCACCAAGATTCCTATGATTTCTCAAAAACTTTTCTTATCCTTATATTTTCTATTAGCTTTCACTCTGGACTGTGGATATGCATGGTTTCACACAAAGTGTAACCTGTTCTCTAGGTAAAAATATATTTCCCTACAATCTTGTTCATTCTATTTATATTCTGTATCCCTAAACCCATGGAAAAATAATCATACCCTCAGAGAATCATTTTAGGTTACTATGTTAAATGGACCATGCACAGCAATCATGTTGATTGGTATTTTATGTTTTTCACAAACAAAAATTGTACTTTGGAAAGGTATAAGAAAATTTCTTTGATATCAGTTCAGTTCAGTCTCTCAGTCATATCCAACACTTTGCAACCCCATGAATCACAGATGCCAGGCCTCCCTGTCCATCACCAATTCCCGGAGTTTACCCAGACTATGTCCATCAAGTCAGTGATGACATCCAGCCATCTCATCCTCTGTTGTCCCCTTCTCCTCCTGCCCCCAGTCCCTCCCAGCGTCACAGTCTTTTCCAATGAGTCAACTCTTTGCATGAGGTGGCCAAAGTATCGGAGTTACAGCTTCAGCATCAGTCCATCCAATGAACACCCAGGACTGATCTCCTTTAAGATGGACTGGTTGGATCTTCTTGCAGTCCAAGGGACTCTTAAGAGTCTTCTCCAACACCACAGTTCAAAAGCATCAAATCTTTGGCACTCAGATTTCTTCACAGTCCACTCTCACATCCATACATGACTATGGGAAAAACCATAGCCTTGACTAGACGGACCTTTGTTGGCAAAGTAATGTCTCTGCTTTTCAATATGCTTTCTAAGTTGGTCATAACTTTCCTTCTAAGGAGTAAGCGTCTTTTAATTTCATGGCTGCAGTCACCATCTGCAGTGATTTTGGAGCCCAAAAAAATAAAGTCTGACACTGTTTCCACTGTTTTCCCATCTATTTCCCATGAAGTGATGGGGCCAGATGCCATGATCTTAGTTTTCTGAATGTTGAGCTTTAAGCCAACTTTTTCACTCTCCTCTTTTACTTTCATCAAGTGGCTTTTTAGTTCCTCTTCACTTTCTCCCATAAGGGTGGTGTCATCTGCATATCTGAGGTTATTGAGATTCCCCCCAGCAATTTTGAGTCTAGCTTGTCCTTCTTCCAGCCCAGCGTTTCTCATGATGTACTCTGCATATAAGTTAAATAAGCAGGGTGACGACAATATACAGCCTTGATATACCCCTTTTACTATTTGGAACCAGTCTCTTGTTCCATGTCCAGTTCTAACTGTTGCTTCCTGACTTGCATATTGGTTTCTCAAGGGGCAGATCAGGTGGTCTGGTATTCCCACCTCTTTTAGAATTTACCACTGTTTATTGTGATGCACACAGTCAAAGGCTTTGACATAGTCAATAAAGCAGATGTAGATGTTTTTCTGAAACTCTCTTGCTTTTTTGATGATCCAGCAGATGTTGGCAATTTGATCTCTCATTCCTCTGCCTTTTCTAAAACCATCTTGAACATCTGGATGTTCATGGTTCACGTATTGCTGAAGCCTGGCTTAGAGAATTTTGAGCACTACTTTACTAGTGTGTGAGATGAGTGCAATGTGCGGTAGGGTAGTTTGAGCTTTCTTTGGCATTGCCTTTCTTTGGGATTGGAATGAAAACTGACCTTTTCCAGTCCTGTGCCCACTGCTGAGTTTTCCAAATTTGCTGGCATATTGAGCACAGCACTTTCACAGCATCGTCTCTCAGCATTTGAAATAGCTCAACTGAAAGTCCATCACCTCCACTAGCTTTGTTCATAGTAATGCTATCTATGTCCCACTTGACTTCCGATTCCAGGATGTCTGGCTCTAGGTGAGTGATCACACCATCTTTGATATAGTTAAAGCTAAAATGAAGTTGTCTCTCAGGCACAGGATATTTATTGTCTTGATTCTGGATTTTAGAAAAATTTGTACATTCTGTTGTAATTAACACAATTATAACTAAAATAATTGCCATGTTGTTGACTGTAAAGTTCACTGAAGTGATGGACAATTAAAATTTATGTTTAGCTTTCTTTGTAGCTGTCACACCTGTATTATTATATTACTATTCCTTATTCTTAACAATTAATAAGTTAAAAATTGCCATTTGAATTAAAGATGTAAAGTAAGAAGTCAGAAAAATAAAAGATGTATTATCAATAACATTCCATATCTCTTGTTTGAGTAGGAAATCTTTTCTGCTTGGAATCACAAAAGGTGTTCATATGCCTGTAAAATTCCTCTAAAATATTTGCCAGGGTGAGAATAAGGCCCTTTCTCATTGTCATTCCAAGCCACTCCCTTCAGGAGTGATTAAGGGCACAAGAGATGTAGAAATAATAACAGTAGATGAGATGTGGACTATGTTCTTCATCTAATTGGAAAAATTAATAATTGTATGATCTAGAGCTATGAAGAGTGTAAAAATGGGTGGAAATGTTTATTTTAATATTTAGTATGGTAAATGCCTGGGGTTTCTCTAGTAGCTCAGCTGGTAGAGAATCCACCTGCAATGCAGGAGACCCAGCTTCAATTCTTGGATCAGAAAGATTCCCTGGAGAAGGGAAAGGTTATCCAGTTCAGTGTTCTTGGACTTCTCTGGTGGTTCAGATGAGAAAGAATCTGCCTGCAACACAGGAGACCTGGGTTCAATCCCTGGGTTGGGAAGATACTGGGTGACATTAAATTTATAATACGGTGAGTCTTTGTAATTTCAAATAAGCTATCTTTAACCCTCTTTGCATGTATGTGTAACTACTAAGACATTCAGCATTCCATATCTATGTTCTAGTTCTTAGTAGCCTAGCATGATGAAAATCTTTGAAAGAGTTATATGGTCAAAGTTCATGACAGTAAATTTGGACAATTCAAGACATAGTCCAGGTGAAACCAAAATTCTCCTGAGGTAGAGCATTTCCAAAGGTGGTTGGAAAAAGAAAAATCTATCTCCAGAAGGAAAAAAAAATTAATTTCATGGGCTAGGAACTATATTATTTAACTTTGGAATAACTGAATGCCAAATGTCAGTGACAGGAAAAATTTGAGTAGTAAAAATATCAATTCTGATACAATTGTTACTTATGATACTCTCTAACATCTTCACTCTTGCACTTATTCTATTGGAGAATTAAATGGAAATGCCATCGTTATTATTCCATCTTTCAAGTTTTTGATGGCAGTTTAATTTCTGGAGTTTCCAAGAAATCTATATTGTGCTTTGTTATTGAGAAAAAAAATTACACAGGATAAAATGCACAGATCTTATGCACATAACTGATGAGTTTTTGCCAGTGGATACACCCACGCAATCATCATCCCAAATAAGATAGAAAACTTTTCTATCTGCCATGAAATTTCCTTCATGTTTCCTTCCAATTATTTTTTTGAGTTACTATCTAACATTCTGTTTCACAGTGCAGCAAAACTTCTCTAGATATCAGAAACCGAGTTTTTTTGGTTTTGTTTTTTAAATGCCAGAATGTTGTGAATTTTAACCCAGTTCCTCAAATCTATGTTCCCTTCCATTCACACCCCAATCCACACTCACTTAGGGATACTCTGTACTGCTTTATTATTTTAAATCAGTGGTGCTTCTACTTGAAGAGGCAAATAGTGCAACAATGTGTAGCTTTCAGGAAATATCTCATTGTAAATCATAAATGCACAATCTTCCAGTCCTTGCTCAGAAATCTGGTTATTTGGATATATGAGTCAATATTTCTGGCCCTTGGAAAGCCATTACAATCTATTGATCAGAACAAGCCTCATAGTAATCAGATGGTAAATGAAATCTGACCTTCATTTAACTCTAAGTAAGGCCAAAACTATGGTAAAGAAAGTTATGGTAACAATCTGTTTATGAAACAGACTTTAAATAGCTGTTCACAGAGGCTGAGTAAAATAAAAGATTAGATCCACATGAGACAAATTTCTAAAAGAGATTATTATCATGTAAAAGCAATATGTATCTACTCATCATCTTCCTTCTAACAAATTATTCAGACATTTAATAACTATTTGCTGGTGAAAGCTCATTTCAATTAATTCAGGATTTGGGGAAATTTTTTTGCAATGAAGAACATATTTGGAGGAAATTCCAGTATACTACTGAAATAGCATTATAAATAAAATTGCTGCAAAATGAATGAACACTAGTGTTATTTATTCAATTCAACAATTATGCCTTGATTCACTATTTAAATATGTGGTTGTTTAACTCACATCTCACATATGGTGACACACAAAAATATTATTGACATCTTGATTAAGAATAATAGGTGATGTAGATAGATATTGCTTATTTGAAATACTTCTTATATCTCCTGTTCAGTTCAGTACAGCCACCCAGTCATGTCCAACTCTGTGACCCCATAGACTGCAGCACGCAAGAGTTCCCTGCCCATCACTGAGAGTAAGCACTCTCAGTGCTTACTCAAGCTCATGTTCATTGAGTCAGTGGTGCCATCCAACTATCTCATCCTCTTTTGTCCCTTTCTCCTCCTGTCTTCAGTCTTTCCCAGCATTAGGGTCTTTTCCAGTGATTCAGTTCTTCTCATCAAGTAGCCAAATTATTAGAGTTTCAGTATCCATCCTTCCAATGAATATTCAGGACTGGTTTCCTTTAGGATTGACTGATTTGATCTCCTTGCAGTCCAAAGGATTCTCAAGAGTCTTCTCCAATGCTATAGTTCAAAAATATCAATTCTTTAGTGCTCAGCCTTCTTTATGGTCCAATTCTCACATCTATACATGACTACTGGAAAAATCATAGCTTTGACTGATGGTCCTTTGTTGGTAAAGTAATGTCTCTGCTTTTTAATGTGCTGTCTAGGTGGATCATAGCTTTTCTTCCAAGGAGCAAGCATCTTTTAATTTCATGGCTGCAGTCACCATCTGCAGTGATTTTGGAGGCCCCCAAAATAAAGTCTGTCGCTGTTTCCATTGTTTCCCCATCTATGTGCCATGAAGTAATGGGACTGGATGCCATGATTTTAGTTTTCTGAATGTTGAGTTTTAAGCCACCTTTTCCACTCTCCATTTTCATTTTCATCAAAAGTCTTTTTAATTCTTCTTCTCTTTCTGCCATAAGAGTGGTGCCATCTGCATATCTGAGGTTATTGATATTTCTCCCAGCAATTTTGATTCCAGTTTGTGCTTCATCCAGCCTGGTATTTTGTATGATGTACTCTGCATAAAAGTTAAATAGGCAGGATGACAATATGCAGTCTTGACGTGCTCCTTTCCCAATTTGGAACCCTTCTGTTGTTTCACGTTCAGTTCTAACTGTTGTTTCCCAATCTGCATACAGATTCTCAGGAGGCAGGTCAGGTGGTCTGGTATTCCCACCTCTTGAAGTATTTTCCACAGTTTATTGTGATCCACACAGTCAAGGGCTTTGGTATAGTCAATAAAGCAGAAATAAAGGCTTTAGTATAGTCAATAAAGCAGAAATAATTATTTTTTTCTTTTCTGGAACTCTCTTGCTTTTTCGAAAGCAAGAGATCCAACAGATCTGTTTTGATCCAATAGATGTTGGCAATTTGTTCTCTGGTTCCTCTGCCTTTTTTAAATCCAGCTTGAATATCTGGAAGCTCACGGTTCACGTATTGTTGAAGCCTGGCTTGGAGAATTTTGAGCGATACTCGGTTAGCGTGTGAGATGAGTACAATTGTGCAGTAGTTTGAACATTATTTGGCATTGCCTTTCTTTGGGATTGGAATGAAAACTCATCTTTTCCAACCTGTGGTCACTGTTAAGCTTTCCAAATTTGCTGGCATATTGAGTGCAGCACTTTCACAACATCATCTTTTAGGATTTGAACTAGCTTTGTTCATAGTGATGCTTCCTAAGGCCCACTTGACTTCACGTTCCAGGATCTGGCTCTAGGTGAATGATCACACCATTGTCACTATCTGGATCATGAAGACCTTTTTTTTTTTTTTTTAATAGTTCTGTGTATTCTTACTCCTCTTCTTAATGTCTTAATATTTTCTCCTTCTGTTATCTCCTGTAGAAGAGCAATAACTTCACCAAACATTCCATCTATTTCTTATTTTATAGAATATATACTGGGCTTCCCTGGTGGCTCAGAGGTTAAAGTATACTATATCATCTCTCTATAAAATATGTATATTATAGAATATATAGTCTATATATATTCCAGGCCAATAATTAGGATGGCCAAATAACTACTCTACCATTGAGCTGTGCATCTAAATGACTTGTTTTGTTTTTTACTAAAAATATGTTAAAGTTAGTATTTGTAACACTCCAGTTCTCCCTTCCCCTGAGTATGCAACTCTTTTATAATAAATGATCTATGATATATATGGTCTATGTTATATGAGGTACACATAACACATACTGGCTCAACTTTTCTTTACGGTCTTACAGTTGAGAGCAATTCTAAAAAAAAAAAAAAAATCCTACATGAACATCTCTGTCACAGAATCTGTTTTCAAAGGTATTGACTAAGACCATGAATTTCTCCACTCATTGCACCATTCTAGCCGTCAAACACAGTATCCAACAGCCTCAGTCTTCTGAAGGTTCAACCTCTGAGACTTATCTTTTTTTTTTTTCCACAGTCTTTGTTCTTCATATGGCTGAGGCATTCTCAGCTTTCAGGACTTCTTTTCAGAGAGCTTTCCTGACCATCGTACACTTATTTAAAAATTCTAAAAAACATTACATTTTTTGGAAGAGTTTTATAATGAATAACAAGCTGATAATTTATTTAAACATTTTTAACACAGCACAATTATAATAAATAGCATACATTAAAACAAAACAGCCATACTTACCAATCACGCATTAAAAATAATATAAAGTGTTAGTTTCTCAGTAGTGTCTGACTCTTTGTGACCCCATAGACTGTAGCCTGCCAGGGTCCTCTGTCCATAGAATTCTCCAGTCAAGAATAATGGAGTGGGTCACCATTCCCTTCTCCAGGGGATCTTCCTGACCAAGAGATCAAACCCAGGTTTCTTGCATTGTAGGTGGATTCTTTTCTGTCAGAGACCAGGGCAAGTAGTAAAAATAAATAAATAAAGTAAGCAAGTAAGGGATATAATAATTTTGGTACATAGTCACTTACTGAACTCCTTAGTATCTATCTCTAATACTTCTCTGGTGGCTCAGTGGTAAAGTATCCACATGCCAATGCAAGATATGCAGGTTCAATCCCTGGACTGGAAAAATCCCCTAGTGAAGAAAATGGCAACTCACTCCAGTATTCTTGCTTGGGAAATCCCATTGACTGAAGAGCCTGGCAGGCTACAGTGCATGGGGTAGTAAAGAGTCGGGCACAGCTTACTGACTAACAACAACAACAATACTATTTCACAGGTACCATATTATTTCTTTTCAGAGTGCATTTTTAAATATATTCACATTTGTTTCATATCATTGCTTGCAATATTATTCCAAGTTGAATCTTATGGTTACTAAATTTGGCATTATAGACATCATTCATTGAATTTTCTCTACTGGCAATAATAGTTTTAACTAATACATATTCTCTGTTGTTGAAATACTTAGAAGTCTCTGAGCATATTCTGTGAAATTAAAGATATGCTTAATTCTAATATTCTTGCATTTAAATGTGTAAATATTTCAGTCCACTGATTTATTTTCATAGATATTCACTTTTGGCCTGCATTCAAAGTGCCTTTTTTTAATAAGCATTCTTGTAAGACAAATCTCCTAATTTTTTTTCCTCTATGACTATACATATTTTGCCTAATTTCGATGCAGCAAATGATAAACTTTCTCAGTTTCATTCAGTCCGACCACAGAATATAAATTCATCCATTTAGAAATATAAATTCTAGCAAAAATATTTTTACCAGAAATTGAGACATTACAAATTGCAATTGTGTAATTTTAAGTTAAATCTGGTATACTTCCTGAGCTCTCTATTGCATTTGTTTAACTCCATTGCTTTTTACAGATACATTACAATGTCTGTCTGTTTGCAAGACTATCAATAATTCCACTTCTCTAAAAGCTTTGGAAGTTGAATTGTCCTTGAGCAACTGAATTCCTTGATTAAAGGTTTCCAAACAAAGTTTAACCAATGTTCAGAGGATTCATGTACAAAAGTCAATGCCATTGTTTTACATTTAGGTTGGTTTATAAAATAGTTCCTCAAGTTGTGAGGAATCTATTTCATGAAGTAATTATTCAGTTGTTGTATCTCCTTAGTCTTCCTCAATCTGTGATTGCTCCCAGTTGTTCCTTGCCTTTCATGACGCTTGAATTTTTGAAGGGGATTATTAAATTATTTGTGAAGTGTCTTTCATTTTGGATTTGTCTCTCTCTCTCTCTTTTTCTTTTTCTTTTTTTTGATTTAAGTTCTGCACTTTCGATACAAATACAGCCAAAGAGATAGTATATCCTTTTCAGTGAAATGCATCCATTTCTATCCAGGTCTATGATCTTGACACAGTTATTATGGTTGATGATAACTTTGAAGATTGTTTTAAGTAGTTGTCTGCCTGGTTTTTCCATTTTCTCCATTGTAATGTTGCTATATTCCTTTTGTAATTAAAAATGCCTCAGGAGATATGAATTAAAACTATGCAGACATCCTACAGCCAAATTTTGCTTACTGATTTTATCATCCCTGGATGGTGCTTGGCTCCAATAATTATTAATCTGATATTTTGATTAATAGTGATTTTATATTTGCCTAATTACTTCTATATTTTAAATTTGAGTTTTTTCCTAATAGAGAGCTATCTCTTTTCTTACATATTTATTATTCAGTTATTATATAAGTGAACTCACAGATATTTAATTTATTAATTTAATTTGATACTACCATTATTTATTTTGTTG
The DNA here is from genome assembly GCA_006410675.1 of Oreotragus oreotragus. Taxonomy (NCBI): domain Eukaryota; kingdom Metazoa; phylum Chordata; class Mammalia; order Artiodactyla; family Bovidae; genus Oreotragus; species Oreotragus oreotragus. The sequence continues at coordinate 105,323 of SJYX01006940.1, forward strand.
CTTAAGTTATTACAGTTTGACCATCAGGCTGTTTCTTTAGTTGAGCTTCGTTTTTCTTTTGGCATGATCTCATTATTTTTGGAAGAATTCTGGATTTCTGGCACCTTTATGGCATCTTACCTTTTGTATTTTCTCTAAAACATCTCTGGAATCAAGTACTACTTTAAGTAGTTCTGTTTATTTTTAATTGGAAAATGGTAGTTAGAAACCATGACCTGGACACTAGCTGTGCTCACTGCGACTGAAGTATCATTGCTCTTAGGCCTTTGGATTGGATTAAATATAGAAACACATGTACGTGCATTTGTGTGTATGTCTATATACATATCAGTTCAGTCACTCAGTCGTGTCTGACTCTTTGTGACCCCATGAATCACAGCACGCCAGGCCTCCTTGTCCATCACCAACACCCGGAGTTCACTCAGACTCATGTCCATTGAGTCAGTGGTGCCATCCAGCAGTCTCATCCTCTGTCGTCCCCTTCTCCTCCTGCCCCCAATCACTCCCAGCATCAGAGTCTTTTCCAATGAGTCAACTCTTCTCATGAGGTGGCTAAAGTACTGGAGTTTCAGCTTTAGCATCATTCTTTCCAAAGAAATCCCAGGGCTGATCTCCTTCAGAATGGATTGGTTGGATCTCCTTGCAGTCCAAGGGACTCTCAAGAGTTTTCTCCAACACCACAGTTCAAAAGCATCAATTCTTCGGTGCTCAGCTTTCCTCACAGTCCAACTTTCACATCCATACATGATCACTGGAAAAACCATAGCCTTGACTAGACAGAACTTTGTTGACAAAGTAATATCTCTGCTTTTGAATATGCTATCTAGGTTGGTCATAACTTTTTTTCCAAGGAGTAAGCATCTTTTAATTCCATGGCTGCAATCACCATCTGCAGTGATCTTGGAGCCCCCCAAAAATAAAGTCTGACACTGTTTCCACTGTTTCCTCATCTATTTCCCATGAAGTGTTGGGACCAGACGCCATGATCTGCATTTTCTGAACACTGAACTTTAAGCCAACTTTTTTCACTGTCCTCTTTCACTTTTATCAAGAGGCTTTTTAGTTCCTCTTCACTTTCTGCCATAAGTGTGGTGTCTCTGAATACCTGAGGTTATTGATATTTCTCCCGGCAATCTTGACTCCAGCTTGTGCTTCTTCCAGCCCAGCGTTTCTCTGATGTACTCTGAATATAAGTTAAATAAGCAGGGTGACAATATACAGCCTTGACGTACTCCTTTTTCTATTTGGAACCAGTCTATTTTTCCATGTCCAGTTCAAACTGTTGCTTCCTGACCTGCATATTGATTTCTCAAGAGGCAGGTCATGTGGTCTGGTATTCCCATCTCTTTCAGAATTTTCCACAGTTTATTGTGATCCACACAGTCAAAGGCTTTGGCATAGTCAANAATTTCTCAAGAGGCAGGTCAGGTGGTCTGGTATTCCTATCTCTTTCAGAATTTTCCACAGTTTGTTGTAATCCACACAGTCAAAGGCTTTGGCATAGTTAATAAAGCAGAAATAGATGTTTTTCTGGAACTTTTGCTGTTTCAATGATCCAGCGGATGTTGACAATTTGCTATATACTAAATTCCGAGATGACATTATAACCAACCTAGATAGCATACTGAAAAGCAGAGACATTACTTTGCCAACAGGGTCCGTTGAGTCAAGGCTATGGTTTTTCCAGTGGCCATGTATGGATGCGAGAGTTGGACTGTGAAGAAAGCTGAGCACCGAAGAACTGATGCTTTTGAACTGTGGTGTTGGAGAAGACTCTTGAGAGTCCCTTGGACTTCAAGGAGATCCAATCAGTCCATTCTAAAGGAGATCAGTCTTGGGTGTTCTTTGGAAGGAATGATGCTAAAGCTGAAACTCCAATATTTTGGGCACCTCATGCGAAGAGTTGACTCATTGGAAAAGACTCTGATGCTGGGAGGGACTAGGGGCAGGAGGAGAAGGAGACGACAGAGGATGAGATGGCTGGATGGCATCACCGACTTGATGCACATGAGTTTGAGTGAACTCCGGGAGTTGGTGATGGACAGGGAGGCCTGGTGTGCTGCGATTCATGGGGTCGCAAAGAGTCAGACACAACTGAGCGACTGAACTGAACTGAACTGAAATTCTGAGATGTAGTCTAGATTCTTCTTTTCTAGATTTTTAGTCTGTTCCATTGAATAATTTGTCTATTCATGTACCAGTTACATATACTAGCTTCATATATTTTGTTTCAGGACTTTCAGCTTCCAAAACTTTGAGAGACTACATATCTGTTGTTTTAAGCCATGTTAAGGAAGTTAAAATGGAGGAAGTCTTGTTCAGGCTTTAGAAGCAGGAAATCAGGCCTCTGACCTGCTTCTGACCTGCCTGGGTTCCATGCTTGCCAGTAAGCACAAGTCAGGTGGCACTTTATATAAGAAAGGGAGTGGGTCTCAGAATTTTCTTGAGCCCTTGAGGGTCTGGCTAACCCCTATCGTCTAAGAAGTCTCGTGACCTTTTCCCATTTGGGACTCCAGATTGCTGTTAATGAGGGACCTACCAGTGTTATTCAAGTCTGGATGTTGGTCAACATAATTTGGTGATGTATGTGCTGTTAGTCTTCTCTATTGTTTCTATTTCTCTTCTTTTAATGACTATATATTGGAATTCAAATGAATAATCCTCTATTCAATATTGAAATTTTTTATTGTGTGTGATGAATGTTTCTAATGAATCCCTCAAAACTAAAAAGAAAGTAAAACTTTCAGCAAAACAAGCCACCCAGTTGGGGTAATTTGCAACAGCAGCTCCTCAGAAACTGATACAGTGAGAGAGCTGGGGTTTGTACACAAATCTTTGTAAGTCCTGTGTTCTGAATAGGAGTGCAAGGATATTCTTCCCTTTCCTAAGAGAGTGCTGGTGAGGGAAAGATTAGTATAAATTCAGTGCCCTGGGACCTCATTAGCCTGTGGTTGCTGAGGGAAGAAGGGTATGCTGCCTGTTGTCTGTCCCTCCCAGCCTTCCTCCTTGCTGTTCTCCAACCTTCCCTATGTCCTGGAGGCTGACGTCAGTGGCCGGTTTGACCCCACTGCCTTGGGCTTTTTATGGAGTTTGGCCAGTGCTTGACTACTGGCAGAATATTCAAAGGTAGCTCCCTTCCAGCTTGTCAGTGGCTCTGCATCTTTCCCTCAGACCACAGATCACATCTTGTGGCCTTTGGCAGCTCCAGCTCTGGCCTGTTGTTTGGTTCCCTACTCCCTTTCAGGCTTCCAGGTATTTGACTGCTTTCCTTCAACAAGCCCTAGAGTACTACTGGTTTCCTCACCAGTCTCTTACTGGTTTTCCTTAATCCTGCCCACATCCTCATAAAAGACCCATTGCTAAAACTTCCTTCAGCTTCCCCTTTTGAGGGGAACATGTGTTTCCTACCCAGATCCTGACCAACATAGGGGCTCCTGCTTCACCCCGGTTTCCTCAGCTCTTGTCTCCACCTGCTCATTTGGAACCACCTTAAGTGCTGATCTTCCATGTGCCTTTGGGAGGTCATTTCTGCTCTGATGGAAGCCTTCCAGGAGTGCAAGCCGCTCAGGCACTCTGGCAAAGTTAAAGGGAATCCTGACTCCCCTCTTGATCACTCCCTCACAAAGGTCCCAAGCAGGCTGATTGGGTCTCAGGGCTCCCCACCCTCCATCCCCAGGAACTGGGCTAGGCGTAGATCTGAGCTAGGCAGGGNAGCCCATCTTTGCATGAAATGTTCCCTTGGTATCTCTAATTTTTTTGAAGAGATCTCTAGTCTTTCCCATTCTGTTCTTTCCCTCTATTTCTTTGCATTGATCTCTGAAGAAGTCTTTCTTATCTCTCCTTGCTATTCTTTGGAACTCTGCATTCAGATGCTTATATTTTTCCTTTCCTCCTTTACTTTTCGCTTCTCTTCTTTTCACAGCTATTTGTAAGGCCTTCTCAGACAGCCGTTTTGCCTTTTTGCTTTTCTTTTCCATGGGGATAGTCTTGATCCCTGTCTCTTGTACAATGTCATGAACCTCCATCCATAGTTCATCAGGTACTTTATCTATCAGATCTAGATATGTGTGACTTATATATATCAGATCTAGACATACATGTATGTGAAGTGAGTGAAATCACTCAGTCATGTCCGACTCTGTGACCCCATGGACTGTAGCCTACCAGGCTCATTTGTCCATGGGATTTTCTAGGCAGTAATACTGGATTGGGTTGCCATTTCCTTCTCCAGTATTCTTCCTGACCCAGGGATCAAACCCAGTTCTCCCACATTGTAGGCAGAAGTTTTACCATCTGAGCTACAGAGCCCTATATACATACACAAAATACTGTACATACACATATTCATACTAATTTCTATATCTATCAATCTATATAATAATATAGTTACATACTAAAATATATGCATTTATATATCTGTCAAGCTGATACTCCTAAGTCAGCACCACAGGAATTATGCTAACCTCCTTCTTTTCATTTACTTATATTATAAATTTAAAAAATGTGTAATACTTATAATACTTATGACTTCTTTCTCCAACAATGAAAAGCATTTCTTAATATGAGTTTATAATACACAAATATAATTATCTGAAAACATTTATATATTTGCTCCTTCTTGTACACACTTAGAAATATTTGCAGAATAGCTATTGCATACTGTCTTCTAACAACACGAGATGAGTATATACGTGGACATCACCAGATGGTCAAGACCAAAATCAAATTGATTATATTCTTTGCAACCAAAGATGGAGCAGCTCTATTCAATCAGCAAAAGGAAGACTTGGAGCTGACTATGGGTCAGATCATCTGCTCTTTTTTTCAAAATTCAAGCTCAAATTGGAAAAGTAGGGAAAATCACTAGGCCATTCAGGTATGACCTAAATCAAATCCCTATGGTAATATACTGGAGGTGAGAAATAAACTCAAGGGACTAGATCTTGTAGATAGAGTGCCTGAAGAACTATGGACAAAGGCTTGTAACAACATTTGGAGTTGGTGACAAAAACCATCGCCAAGAAAAAGAAATGCAAGAAGGCAAAGTGGTTGTCTGATGTGACCTTACAAATAGCTGAGAAAAGAGAAGTGAAAGCAAAGAAGAAAGAGAAAGCTACACTCAACTGAATGCAGAGTTCCAAAGAATAGCAAGGAGAGATAAGAAAGTTTTCTTAAGTAAGTGATGCAAAGAAATAGAGAAAACAACAGAATGGGAAAGACAAAAGATCTCTTGAAGAAAATTGGAGATACCAAGGGAACATCTCATGTAAAGATAGGTACAATAAAGGACAAAAGTGGCAAGAACCTAGCAAAAGCAAAAGACGTGAAGAAGAGGTGGCAAGAATACACAAAAGAACTGTACAACAAAGCTCTTAATGACCCAGTTAATCACAATGGTGTGATAACTCACCTAGAGCTAAAGATCCTGAGTAAAAGACCAATGGGCCTTAAGAAGCATTACCAAGAACAAAGCTAGTGGAAATGATGGGATTCCAGGTGAGCTACTGCAAATCCTAAAATGATGATGCTGTTACAGTGCTGCATTCAATATTCCAGCAAATTTGGAAAGCTCAGTGGTGCCCACAGGACTGGAAAAAGTGAATTTTCATTCCAATTCCAAAGAAAGGTAAAGTCAAAGAAAGTTCAAATTACTGTACAACTGTGCTCATTTCACATGCTAGCAAGATTATGCTCAAATCCTTCAAGCTAAGCTTCAGCACTATGTGAACCCAGAACTTCCAGATGTACAAGCTGGATTTAGAAAAGGCAGAGGAACCAGAGATCAAATTGTCAACATCCATCGAATCATAGAAAAAGCAAGAGGATTTCAAAAAAATCTGTTTGCTTCAGTGACTACATGGAAGCCTTTGAGTGTGGATCACAACAAACTGTGGACTATTCTTAAAGAGCTGGGACTACCAGACCACTTTACCTGCCTCCTGAGAAACCTGTTTGTGGGACAAGAAGCAACAGCTAGAACTGCACATTGACAATGGACTGGTTCCTTGGGAAAGGAGTACATCAAGTCTGTACATTGTGACCCTGTTTATTTAAGGTCTATGCAGAATACATCATACAAAATGCTGGGCTGTATGACTCACAAGTTGAAATCAAGATTGCTGGGAGAAATATCCACAACCTCATATATGCAGATGATACCATTTTAATGACAGAAAGTGAAGAGGAACTAAAGAGTCTCTTGATGAAGGTGAAAGAGGAGTGAAACAGCTGGCTTAAGACTGAATATTAAAAAAAAAAAAAATCATGGCATCTGGTCCCATCAGCTCATGGCAAATACATGGGGAAAAAGTGGAGACAGTGATTTCATTTTCCTGGGCTCCAAAATCAATGGCAGATGGTGGGTGACTGCAGCCATGGAATAAAAAGACACTTGCTTCTTGGAAGACAAGCTATGACAAATTTAGCCAGTGTGTTAAAAAGCAGAGACATCACTTTACTGAAAAATGTCTGTACAGTCAAAGCTATAGTTTTTCCATTATTCATGTATGGATGTGAGATGGCAGAGGGCCAAAGAATTGATGCTTTTGAACTGTGGTGCTGAAGAAGACTCTTGAGAGTCCCCTGGACAACAAGGAGATCAAACCAGTCAATCCTAAAAGAGCTCACCCCTGAATATTCATTGGAATGACTAGTGCTGAAACCAATGCACCAATACTTTGGCCCCTTGATGCAAAGAGTCAACTCATTGGAAAAGACCCTGATGCTGGGAAAGATTGAATGCAGGAGGAGAAGGGGGTGACAGAGGGTGAGACATTTGGATGACATCACTGATTCAATGGACATGAGTTTGAGCAAACTCAGGGACATAGTGAAGGACAGGAAAGCCTGGCATGGTGTAGTTCATGGGGTTACTAAAAGTCAGACACAATTTAGCAAATGAACATCAACAATTCCATACCCTGCAGAAGATAAATTTACTAACTAGAGTATGGAATATACTTCAATGAATTGTATTGTATGTATATGTTTAGGGAGATTATGAATTCTTAAACACATTTTGCTACCAATAATTCCTATTAAGATATTATATATCATACTTCAGAAAAGAAGAGTAAAGAATGAAATGGCATGAAAAGTAGACAGCTTGATGAATTTTTAGATTTTACCATATCTTTAAGGTGCTATTTTAGAAAATATCTAGTATTTATTCAATGACTCTCCTAAGAATACGCAAAAGTCTTCACTTGTCTGAGCTATAAAATTGAAATCTATCTTCAAAATTAAATTTTCTATGAGTGAAAAAAATATATATATCCATCATATTGAATGTGCATACATTCAATTTATACTTATTTCAAAATTATATTTTAATTAATTCAAGTTAAGAGAAAAATAATAGTACTAGGTTATATTATTCCTAAATGAGAACAGTAAACAGCAAGTCAGTTCATTACGTCACTCAGTTGTGTCCGAATCTTTGCGACCACATGAATTGCAGCACGCCAGGCCTCCCTGTCCATCACCAACTCCTGGAGTTCACTCCCCAATCCCTCCCAGCATCAGAGTCTTTTCCAATGAGTCAACTCTTTTCATGAGGTGGCCAAAGTACTGGAGTTTCAGCTTTAGCATCATTCCTTCCAAAGAAATCCCAGGGCTGATCTCCAGCAAATCACTATTGTTTCCGTTGGCTCATTATACTAACATTAGTCATGGTGAATTATTTTGATATTATCAGTCGGGGTGTTAAGATATAATACTGCCAATATGAAGAATTAATCATTTCTCCAGCAGTTCAGTATCTTATAAATACTTCTGTTATAACTTCTGAAATCATCATTATTCATGACATGAACATGAAACAAGAGGAGATAAATTAACATTTAATTCAATTGTTTAATAAATTATTGTAGATGTTACATTCTCCAAATAATGAAGATGGATTATTGAAGACAATGTCAGCCCTTCTTTTATCCTTCAGGTTTATCTTTTCCTCCATAAAGTATTCAATAGTTTGTTTTTAAAATCTGTTTTATATTTAATTCCAAATTTTCACAAAGTAGACATAGGCAATACCTATCATATCTTTGGAATATATTTTAATTGGTGTGTTGCTTTAGATAAGAAATAAATCTCATAGTATTCCTAATATTAAATATTGAAAAACAAAAGTATATTTACTTGTTCCATATAAAGAATATATGTTCCAAAATATAAGCATCAACACACTATATACACCTATGTATTGCAGTGTTAAAATACATCTTTCAGTCTCTTTCTATATTTAAATTTTGAGTTTTATAAGCAAAGAAAATTATGCCCAAATACACATTCAGGAATGGGGGCAATAGAAGAAACATTTATTTTACTGTGTTTTTTTTTTAACAAGTTTGGAAATTAATATATATATATATATTTTTGAAAGAGCTAGGAAATTAGTCAGTTTTCTAAATGGATAATTTATCTTCCAAGAAAAAGAAAATATGTTTTTAGATAATTTTCTACTTCAGGATCTTATTTCAAAATAATAGAATGATCCTAATACTTCATCGGTAGTGGTTTGTAAGGCTCATTTAATTTAAAATATTTTAATGGAAATTCAGATTATAAACCTCCTCTTTGAAAATGAAGAAGTGAATTTGTCTAGACACTGCCTTGATGATAGCAATTTAAACTATTTTTTGTTTATAAACAAAATCAGTTACATTAGTTGGACAACAGGGAGACTGAAAGACATGGGGAACGCTACTTAAAACTCTATAATGACATATATAGGAACAGAATCTACACCCGTGGTAGATTCATGTTGATGTATAGCAAAACCAATACAATAGTGTAAAGTGAAAAAATAAAATAAAATTAAAAAATAAAAATTAAAAAATATAAATATATAAATAAATATAAATAAAAAAGAGTGAATATATGTATATGTATAACTGAATCACTTTGCTGTACAGCAGAAACTAACACAACATTGTAAGTGAACTATGTTCCAATATTCACCAAAATATAAAATCTACAGATTTATTTTAATAAAATAAATTGGAGGTTCATGCATGTTTTCTAAAATCAGCTTCCTAGTAATTTTGAGTTTGTGGTATGGTAACATATTTAGTGCAAGATAATATTTTTAGACTCTCCATTTGTTCTAGATGTTCACAATATTTTACTGTGCTATAATTCATTTGTAGGTTTTTATTATCTATTTTATATATAGTCAGTTCAATCAGTTCAATTCAGTTGCTCAATTGTGTCTGACTCTTTGCAACCCCATGGACTGCAGCATGCCAGTAGTGTGTACATATCAATCCCAATTTATTCTTTTCATTCCCTCTTTGCCCCTTAGTAACAATGTTTGTTTTCTACATCTGTGATTCAATTTTCAATTTTGTATATAAGATCATTTGTACCATTTTTTTTTTTTTTAGATTCCACATATAAGTGATATGATATTTATCTTTCTCTGTCTTACTTCACACAGTATGACAATCTGTAGGTCCATCCATGTCACTGCAAGCAGCATTATTTTGTTATTTTTTTATGGCTGAACAATATTCCATTATATATATATATGTATATATACACAACATCTCCTTTATACAATAAAGAAACTATAAACAAAACAAAAAGACAGCTCACAGAATAGGAGAAAATATTCGCAAATGGAGGGACTGACAAGGGATTAAATTCCAAAATGTAAAACTAATTCACATAGCTCAATAGCCTCCAATTAAAATAAATAAATTTATATTTTAAAAAGCCAATCAATCCTATCAAAAATGTGAAGATCTAAATGGATAGTTCAATAAAGAAGATACAGAGATGGCCAAGAGGCACATGAAAAGACATTCAACAACACTAATTATCAGAGAAATTAAACTCAAAACTACAATGAGGTATCAACTCACACTGGTGAGAATGGCTATCATTAAAAAAAATTTATAAACAATAAATTCTGGAGAGAGTGTGAAGAAAAGGCTTCTTACATTCTTGGAATGTAAATTAGTATAGCCACTATGGAGAACAGTATGGAGGTTCCTTGAAAAAAATAGAGCTACCAAATGATCCCTCATTCCTACTCCCAGGCATATATCTATAGAAAACTTTAATTCAAAAAGATACATGCACTCTAAAGTTCATTGGAACACTATTCACAATAGCCAGCACATGGAAGCAACTTAAATGTCCATCAATGGAGAAATGGATTTAGTCCTCAATTTAAAGTAATAATATAACTCAAAATATTCTCAGGCTTCTGTTACTGAACTAAATTTGGGTTCACTTGCCTGTGTTGCAGCCAAGTTGATATACCTGCACTTGGCTGTGAAGGAGGAAGGTACAGTGTTATTGCAGAGCCAAGAAAGGAGAAAGGGCAGCTCATGCTCATAATATCCAAACTTGTCCAAGGTTTTCAGGAAAAGGTTTTCAAAGAGAAAGTGAGAGGGTGGAGGGTATATGATCAGCTCATGCACAATTTTCTGATTAGTAGTAGTGAGGTAACCAGGTGAGGTCACTGGAGTCAACATTATTAATAATCAGACTCCAGCCAGTCTGAAGGCTATGTGCTCATGGTCATCATGCAGTTAGCATCTTCCACCTGGTGTGTGTTTTAGTATCTACAAAACACCACCAGGATATGGCTTAGGATATTATCAATAGCATTTGAGGAGGAAATAAATGTCCTTGACTTTATTTTATGACTAAATTATTTTTATTTTGTCATATTTGACTGTTTTCCTTTGTTTCTGCATTTTCTCATTTCTCTGATTATTTTCTCTTTGGTAATCAGGGAAATTCTAAGCTGCTAAAGCTTTTCTACCAACAAGAGGCATGACAAATAGGGAGGGGGAAATGTCCATCCTTGGAAATGTCCCACAAGATTCTGCTCAGTTTCACTTCTACTCTATATTTCAGTGGCCACTGTACTTTAATTTCCTAAAAAGGAATTGGTTGGCCCAAACTTAAAAAGGACTTGTGAAAATGACATTAACAACTTTATATAAAATTTTGTATAATATTTATGTAGCAGATACTTTTTGACCTACAACTATTGGTGTATAAGCCACTTCTTAAAATCTTAGTTTACTGTCATAATTTGTAAAGAAAAATAGCAAATGACTATTTAAATAACAGGGTTTTTTTTTTTTTCTGTTTCTTTCTCTCTCACTTTTTCTTTTAATACACAGGTCTAATGAGGTGCAAAGGGTATTGCATTTTGTCAAGCTAATCTAAAGCACACAATCTTCATCTCTCCTTCATGCCACAGCGAATTAAGTAGATAAACATGTCATAGGAAATTAAGATGGATGATAAGCTTGTTGGCACAATCTTGAAGACACAAGACATCATCACCCTCTCCACAGGTATTTGGCTAAAATACTCTGCCCTCACATTGTCAAGCAGCACCTTGAAGAAATATACACTCTGTTGAAAGCAAGAGGAAGTCAAAGAAAATGTGACTCATAGTTTACTTATTGCATACATAATATGGACTTGACATGAACTTGAAAAGATTGAATAACATATGCACAATACTTAACACTTATTTACAGACATTAATTCAAGCAACTTCCTATTGGATTAGAAAATATTTTTCCTTTATTTTGTAGATAAGGTCACAGAAGAAAAAGAGAGGTAAGTTAGTTGCCCTCACTTTCATAAGATCTAAGTCTAAGTGTATTTTACTCTCTATTTTTTTATATGAAAGAATATTTAAAATATTAATATAAAATCAAAGCTGAATTTTAAAAAATTTTTTCATGAAATCCAAATCATTTTATTGGATTAAAAAATATTTTTCCTTTATTTTGTAGATAAGGTCACAGAAGAAAAAGAGAGTTAAGTTAGTTGCCCTCACTTTCATAAGATCTAAGTCTAAGTGTATTTTATTCTCTATTTTTTATATGAAAGAATATTTAAAATATTAATATAAAATCAAAGCTGAATTTTAAAAATTTTTTTCATGAAATCCAAATCATTTAGAAAGAAGGCACACTATAGTTTAGACAACTGTTCTTTTTTTTTTTTTTTTTCATGGCAAAGACAGCTACACTTAGAGAAAACTGAATGTTAGAATAATTCTCATATTATTTCAAAGACTAATTTGGGAATAACCTCTTCATTAAAAGATATAAAAAGAAATAGCCAAAATTAAAACAAACAAACAAAAAGGTCTACTAATATTTGCTGGAGATATACGTCACCATTTTTTCTTTTCCTGAGAATATTTACATAATTGAAAATGTTGACTGTAAATGAGATACATAATTCTAATGAAATGACAACTCGAAGAAACATAAGCAAAGTTACTTGAACAGGAATTCAAACAGGACTTCCATGGTTGTCCATTGGTTAAGAATCCACCTGCCAAAGCAGGGGACACAGGATCGATCTCTAGTCCAGGAAGATTCAACATGCCTCAGGCAACTAAGTCCCTTCACCACACACTCCACAAATACTGAGCCTAGATGTTTTAGAGATCATATTCCTCAACAAGAGAAGTCACCAAAATGAGAAGCCCACTCACCTCAACCAGAGAGTAGCCCTTGTTCACCACAAACAGAGAGAAGTCTGCGTGTAGCAATAAAGAGCCAGCCAGCCAAAAGAGAATAAATAAATAAATGACTTTTAAAAAGAAATACTCAAACAAATTTTATTTTAGAAAGTTAGAGACACTAATAGAGAACTTGTCTTTCCCTCCTTCATTCTTGCTTTCTTCATTCCACCCTTCTGTCACCATTTGAGTTTCAGCTTCAGCATCAGTCCTTCCAGTGAATAGTCAGTACTAATTTCATTTAGGATGTACTGGATCTCCTTGCAGTCCAAGGGACTCTCAACAGTCTTCTCCAACATCACAGTTCAAAAGTATCAATTCTGCAGCACTCAGTTTTCTTTATAGTCCAACTCTCACATCCTTACATGACCATTGGAAAAACCAAGTTTTGACTAGATGACCTTTGTTGGCAAATAATGTCTGTTTTTAAATATGCTGTTGAGGTTGGTCATAACTTTTCTTCCAAGGAGCAAGCATCTTTTAATATCATGGCTGCAGTCACCATCTGCAGTGATTTTGGAGTGTAAAAAAATAAAGTCTGTTAATGTTTCCCCATTTATTTGCCATGAAGTGATTGGACCAGATGCCGTGATAGCAGTTTTTTGAATGCTGAGTTTTAAGCCAACTTTTTCACTCTTTTCTTTCACATTCATCAAGAGGCTCTTTAGTACCTATTTAGTTCCTCAGAAAGTGACCACACTTTCTGACATAAGGGTGGTGTCATCTGCATATCTGAGGGTATTGCTATTTTTCTCAGCAGTTTTGATTCCAGCTTGTGCATCATCCAATTCACCATTTCTCATTATGTACTATGCATAATTTAAATAAGCAGGGTGACAATATACAGCCTTGACACACTCTGTCCCCAATTTGGAACCAGTCTGTTGTTCCATCTCCTGTTCTAACTGTTGTTTCCTGACCTGCATACAGATTTCTCAGGAGAGGCAAGTCAGGTGTTCTGGTGTTCAGGTGTTCAGGTGTCATCTCTTGAAGATACATCGCAATTTGTTGTGGTCCACACAAAGGCTTTGGTATAATCAATAAAGCAAAAGTAGATGCTTTTCTGGAACTCTCTCCCTTTTTTGATGCTCCAGCAGATGATGGCAATTTGATCTCTGGTTCTTGTGCTTTTTATAAATTTAACTTGAACATCTGGAAATTCACAGTTCACATACTATTGAAGCCTGGCTTGGAGAATTTTCAGCATTACTTTACTAGCATGTGAGATACATGTGATTCTGTAGTAGTTTGAACATTCTTTGGCATTGCCTTTCTTTGGGATTGGAATGAAAAATGAACTTTTCTAGTCCTGTGGCCACAATTTTCCAAATTTGCTGGCATATTAAGTGCAACACTTTCACACCATCATCTTTCAGGATTTGAAATAGCTCAACTGGAATTCCATCACCTCCTAAGGCCCAATTGACTTGACATTTCAGGGGTCTGGCTCTAGGTGAGTGATCAGTTCAGTTCAGTCGCTCAGTCATGTCTGACTCTTTGCAACCGCATGAATTGAAGCACACCAGGCCTCCCTGTCCATCACCAACTCCCAGAGTCCACTCAGACTCACATCCATCAAGTAGATGATGCCATCCAGCCATCTCATCCTCGGTCGTCCCCTTCTCCTCCTGTCCCCAATCCCTCCCAGCATCAGAGTTTTTTCCAATGAGTCAACTCTTCCCATCAGGTGGCCAAAGTATTGGAGTTTCAGCTTTAGCATCATTCCTTCCAAAGAAATCCCAGGGCTGATCTCCTTCAGAATGGACTGGTTGGATCTCCTTGCAGTCCAAGGGACTCTCAAGGGTCTTCTCCAACACCACAGTTCAAAAGCATCAATTCTTCAGTGTTCAGCTTTCTTCACAATCCAACTCTCACATCCATATATGACTACTGGAAAAACCATATCCTTGACTAGATGGACCTTTGCACACCATTGTAATTATTTGGGTCCTGAAGATCTTTTTTGTGTAGTTCTTCTGTGTATTCTTGCCACCTTGTTTTAATATCTTCTGCTTTTGTTTGGTCCCTAACATTTCTGCCCTTTATCGAGCCCATTTTTGCAGGAAATATTCCTTTGCTCTCTCTAATTTTCTTAAAGAGATCTCTAGTCTTTCCCATTCTGTTGTTTTCTTCTATTTCTTTGCGTTTGTCACTGAGAACAGCTTTCTTATCTCTCCTTGTTATTCTTTGGAATTATGAATTCAAATGGGTGTATCTTTCCTATGCTCTTTTGCCTTTAGCTTCCCTCCTTTTCACAGCTATTTGTAAGGCCTTCTCAGACAACAATTTTGCCTTTTTCCATTTCTTTTTCTTGAGGATGGTCTTGATCACTGTCTCCTGTACAATTCAGGAACTTCCATCCATAGTTCTTCAGAAACTCTGTCTATCACATCTAATCCCTTGAATTCATATGTCACTTCCACTGTATAATCATAAGGGATTTGATTTAGATCATGCATGAATGGTCTAGTGGTTTTCCCTACTTTATTCAATTTAAGTCCGAATTTGGCAATAAGGAGTTCATGATCTGAGCCACAGTCATCTTCCAGTTTTGTTTCTGCTGACTGTATAGAGCTTCTCTATCTTTGGCTGCAAAGAATATAATCAGTATGATTTCAGTACTGACCATCTGGTGATATCCATGTATAGAGTCTTCACTCCTGTTGTTGGAAGAGGCTGTTCGCTATGACCAGTGCATTCTCTTGGCAAAACTCTGTTAGCCTTTGACCTGCTTTGTTTTGTACTCCATGGCCAAATTTGCTTATTACTGCAGATGTTTCTTGATTTCCTACTTTTGCATTCCAGTCCCCTATAAAGAAAAGGATATCTTTTTGGGGTGTGAGTTCTAGAAGATCTTGTAGGTCTTTATAGAAACATTCAACTTCAACTTCTCCCACATTATCATTCTGAAATAGATTTAGATAACTGTGACATTGAATGGTTTGTCTTGGAAATGAACAGAGATCATTCTCTCATTTATGAAATTGCACCCAGATCCTGCATTTTGGACTCCTTTGTTGACGATGATGGCTACTCCATTTCTTCTAAGGGATTTGTGCCCATGGTAGTAGATATAGTGGTCATCTGAGTTAAATTCACCCATTACAGTCCATTTTAGCTCACTGATTCCTAAAATGTCAATGTTCCATCTTGCCATCTTCTGTTTGACCATTTCTAATTTGCTTTGATTCATGGACCTAGCATTCCATTTTCCTATGCAGCATTGTTCTTTACTGCATCAGACTTCATTTCCATAGCCAGTCACATCCACAACTGGGTGGTGTTTCTACTTTGGTCCATCCCTTCATTCTTTCTGGAGTTATTTCTCCACTACTATCCAACACCATGGGGATGGTCTTGATCCCTGTCTCCTGTACAATGTAACGAACCTCATTCCATAGTTCATCAGGAACTCTGTCTATCAGATCTAGGCCCTTAAATCTATTTCTCACTTCCACTGTATAATCATAAGGGATTTGATTTAGGTCATACCTGAATGGTCTAGCGGTTTTCCCTACTTTCTTCAATTTAAGCCTGAATTTGGAAATAAGGAGTTCATGATCTGAGCCACAGTCAGCTCCTGGTCTTGTTTTTGTTGACTGTATAGAGCTTCT
>SJYX01006940.1:123739-134056 GCA_006410675.1 Oreotragus oreotragus
AGTGTCAGACTTTATTTTTTTGGGCTCCAAAATCACTGCAGATGGTGACTGCAGCCATGAAATTAAAAGACGCTTACTCCTTGGAAGAAAAGTTATGACCAACCTGGATAGTATATTCAAAAGCAGAGACATTACTTTGCCGACTAAGGTCCGCCTAGTCAAGGCTATGGTTTTTCCTGTGGTCATGTATGGATGTGAAAGTTGGACTGTGAAGAAAGCTGAGCGCCGAAGAATTGATGCTTTTGAACTGTGGTGTTGGAGAAGACTCTTGAGAGTCCCTTGGACTGCAAGGAGATCCAACCAGTCCATTTTGAAGGAGATCAACCCTGGGATTTCTTTGGAAGGACTGATGCTAAAGCTGAAACTCCAGTACTTTGGCCACCTCATGCGAAGAGTTGACTCATTGGAAAAGACTCTGATGCTGGGACGGATTGGGGGCAGGAGGAGAAGGGGACGACCGAGGATGAGATGGCTGGATGGCATCACGGACTCGATGGACGTGAGTCTGAGTGAACTCTGGGAGATGGTGATGGATAGGGAGGCCTGGCGTGCTGCGATTCATGGGGTCACAAAGAGTCAGACACGACTGAGTGACTGAGCTGAACTGATCCAACACCATATTGGGCACTTACCAATCTGTGGAGTTCATCTTTCAGTGTCCTATCTTTTTGCCTTTTCATACTGTTCATGGGGCCCTCAAGGCAAGAATATTGAAGTGATATTCCATTCCCTTCTCCAGTGTACCACGATTTTTCAGAACCCTCCACCATGTCCTATGTGTTTCAGGTGGCCTACATGGCATGGCTCATAGTTTCACTGAGTTAGACAAGGTTGTAGTCCATGTGATCAGATTGGTTAGTTTTCTATGATTGTGGTTTTAATTCTGTCTGCCCTCTGATGGAGAAGGATAAGAGGCTAATGGAAGTTTCCTGATAGGAGAGACTGACTGAGAGGAAAATTGGGTATTGTTCTGATGGGCAGGGCCATGCTCAGTAAATCTTTAATCCAATTTTCTCTTGATGGGCAAGGTTGTGTTCCCTCCCTGTTGTTTGACCTGAGTCCAAACTATTGTGGAGGTAATAAAGATAATGGTGACCTCCTCAAAAGGTCCCATGCTAGCACTGCTGTACACTGCAGTGACCCCAACCTGCAGCAGGCCACCGTTGACCCACAACTTTGCAGAAGACTCCTTGACTCTCACTGGCAAGTCTGGGCCAGTCACTTATGGGGTCACTGCTCCTTTCTCCTGGGTCCTGGTGCACACAAGATTTTCTTTTTTTTTTACCCAGATGAAACTTTTTAGTCAACTCAGTATATACCTATATTTATATTCTAATATATAGCATATAATAACCACTCCAGTACTCTTGCCTAGAAAATTCCGTGGATGGAGAAGCCTGGTGGGCTACAGTCCATGGGCTCACAAGGAGTCAGACACGACTGAGAGAATTCACTTCACTTCACCAATATACACATAAACATGAAACAAACTACTGTGAACTGCTTGATTTTTCACTTTCTCTTCTGTGAACTCCTGTTAACTCATGTTCTTTTCAACCTAAGAAATGCATATCAACTATCTTACATTACTATCATTGAGATATAAATTTAACTTGTCAAATATTTGTGTTTTGAGCCTCCAAATTAAATGTTGGATTTCAAAGAGTGGAATGTGCCAAGAACACTGTATTTATAACTTAGAAGAATACTTTCCACATGGAAGAAATTAAATATTATTGATGAAGTGATTTTTTTTTTTGAAGGATGAAACTACTCAAACTGATTATGTTCACCCTATCCCCTACCCTCTATAATGATATCATGAAGACAGGAAATATAAAATGAATAACCACTAACAAAACATCTTTTAATAGGGTAAGTTGCCAAGGAAGTGGAATAATCTCATCTTGCTTTGCATAGAATATATCACAGAATCTGAGATGTACTTGAAACCTTTGATGTGAAATTTACCTTTGAATTTCTATTATGCTAACTTTAAAAGAGTAGTTGGCTCTTTTTGTATTTCACATGAAAATTCTTCACCCTGGCAACTTTGAAAATACAAACATAATTTTATGAAGACAAATACAGTCAAGTACCATTAAAACAAACAAAAATGTTGGTCCAAACCTGTTGCTTAGCAATCACATGTATATTGTCTAGAGCAACTTGTGCTATTAGACTATAATATTTTTAATACCTTTCAAGATTTTAAACATTACAAGCAAATATTTATGGCCATTAGTTGCAGAGCTTTGCAATTAATACTGAAATAATTTTTCCCCATAACCTTATATAGGACTGGGAAGTGAGAACATCTGAATATATAAAATATTAGCATCTGAAGAAACATATTATCTGGTCGTTTATTTAAAAATGTGTTTCTGTCTAGTTTAGTATCAGTTCAGTTCAGTAAAATCACTCAGTCGTGTCCTACTCTTAAAGACCCCATTGGCTGCAGCACACCAGGCCTCCCTGTCTATCACCAACTCCAGGAGTTCATTCAAACTCATGTCCATTGAGTTGGTGATGCCATCCAACTATCTCATCCTCTGTCATCCCCTTCTTCTCCCGCCTTCAATCTTTCCCACCATCAGAGTCGACTCTGTTCTTCACATCAAGTAGGCAAAGTATTGGAGTTTCTACTTCAGCATCAGTCCTTCCAATGAATATTCAGGACTGATTTCCTTTAGGATGGACTGGTTGGATCTCCTTGCAGCCCAAGAGATTCTCAAGAGTCTTCTCCAACACCACAGTTCAAAAGCATCGATTCTTCTGTGCTCAGCTTTTTTATAGTCCAACTTTCACATCTATACATGACTACTTGAAAAACCATAGCTTTTACAAGACAGACCTTTGTTGGCAAAGCCATGTCTGTTTATAAATATGCTGTCGAGATTGGTCATAACTTTTCTTCCAAGGAAAAAGCGTCTTTTAATTTTATGGCTGCAGTCACCATCCGCAGTGATTTTGGAGTGCAAAAATATAAACTCTGTTACTGTTTCCACTGTTTCCCCATCTATTTGCCATGAAGTGATGGGACCAGATGCCATGATGTTAGTTTTCTGAACGTTGAGCCTCAAGCCAGCTTTTTCCCTCTCCTCTTTCACTTTCATCAAGAGCCTCTTTATTTCTTTTTTGTTTTCTGCCTTAAGGGTGGTGTCATCTGCATATTGAGGTTATTGATATTTCTCCCAGCAATCTTGAATCCAGCTTGTGCTTCATCCAGCCCAGCGTTTCTCATGATGTACTTGGCATTTAAGTTAAATAAGCAGGGTGACAAGATGCAGCCTTGACATACTCCTTTCCCTATGTGAAACCAGTCTATTGTTCCATCTCCAGCTCTAACTGTTGCTTCCTGACCTGCATACAGATTTCTTAAAAGACAGCTAAGATGGACTGGTATTCCCATATCTTGAAGAATATTCCACAGTTTGTTGTTGTCCACACAGTCAAAGGTTTTGTCATAGTCAATGAAGCAGAAGGATATTCTTTTGGAACTCTCTTGCTTTTTCAATGATCCAGCGAATGTTTGCAATTTAATCTCTGGTTCCTCTGCCTTTTCTAAATCCAGCTTTAACATCTGGAAGTTTGTGACTCATGTACTATTAAAGCCTGGTTTGGAGAATTTTCAGCATTACTTTACTAACGTGTGAGATGATTGCAATAGTGTGACAGTTTGAACATTCTTTGGCATTGCCTTTCCTCGGGATTGGAATGGAAAATGTCCTTTTCCAGTCCTGTGGCCACTGCTGAGTTTTCCATATTTGTTGGCATATTGAGTGCAGCACTTTCACATCATCATCTTTTAGGATTTGAAATAGCGCAACTGGAATTCCATCACCTCCATTAGTTTTATTTATAATGATGTTTCCTAAGGCCCACTTGACTTTGCATTACAGAATGTCTGGTTGTAGATGAGTGACCACACCGTTGTGATTATATGGTTCCTGAAGAACTTTTTTGTATAGTTCTTCTGTGTATTCTTGCCACCTAGTCTTAGTATCTTCTCCTTCTATTAGGTCCATACCATTTCTGTCCTTTATTGTGCCCATCTTTGCATGAAATGTTCCCTTGGTATCTTTAATTTTCTTGAATATGTCTGGTTGTAGATGAGTGACCACACCGTTGTGATTATATGGTTCCTGAAGATCTTTTTTGTATAGTTCTTCTGTGTATTCTTGCCACCTAGTCTTAGTATCTTCTCCTTCTATTAGGTCCATACCATTTCTGTCCTTTATTGTGCCCATCTTTGCATGAAATGTTCCCTTGGTATCTTTAATTTTCTTGAAGAGATCTCTAGACTTTTCCATTCTATTGTTTTCCTCTATTTCTTTGCATTGACCACTGAGGAAGGCTTTCTTATCTCTCCTTGTTATTATTTGGAACTTTGCATTCAAATGGATGTGTCTTTCCTTTTCTCCTTTGCCTTTTGCTTCTCTTCTATTCACAGCTATTTGTAAGACCTTCTCAGACAACCATTTTGCCTTTTCCATTTCTTTTTCTTGGGAATGGTCTTGATCCCTGCCTCCTGCGCAATGTCACAAACCTCTATCCATTGTTCTTTAGGCACTCTATCAGATCTAATCCCTTGAATCTATTTGTCACTTCTACAGCATAAACGTAAGAGTTTTGATTTAGATCATACCAGAATGGTCTAGTGGTTTTCCCTACTTTCTTGAATTTAAGTCTGAGTTTGGCAGTAAGGAGTTCATGGCCTCTGCCACAGTCATCTCCCAGTCTTGTTTTTGCTGACTGTATAGAGCTTCTCCATCTTTGGCTGCAAAAATAATAATCAATGTGATTTTGGTATTGACCATCTGGTGATGTCCATGTGTAGAGTCTTCTGTTGTGTTGTTGGAAGAGGATGTTTGCTATTAGCAGTGCATTCTCTTGGCAAAACTCTATTAGCCTTTGCCCTGCTTCATTCTGTACTCCAAGGCCAAATTTCTTTGTTACTCCAGGTATTTCTTGACTTCCTACTTTTGCATGCCAGTCCCCTATAATTAAAAGGGAATTTTTAAAAATATTATATATACCTTACCATTATTCTACATACTTTCATATAGGTCTATAACATCTATAAATATTTCACTTTTCAGAACCAATTAATTTCATAGATCAGTGGTTAAAGTGTGCTGTGCCATGTGCTTAGTCAGTCAGTCATGTCCATCGCTTTGCAACCCCAGGGACTGTAGCATGCCAGACTCTGCTGTCCATGGAGATTCTCCAGGCAAGAATACGGGTATGGCTTGCCATGCCCTCCTCCAGGTGATCTTCCCAACCCAGGGATTGAAGCTAGGTCTCCCACATTGCAGGTGGATTCTTTACCATCTAAGTCACATCGGAATATAGTGCAATTGGCCACATAGGTAATTTGCAGTCAGAAGACATGTTTCAAGTCACAGTTATGTCTTTTACTAATTCTATACCATATTTTAGTGACCATAGGGATTTTAAATGTAAAACAAACAGAACCAAATTATAGCAATACCAATAACAGTAGCAGCAGTATTAACAGTAAGTCACTATGTAATATTTATATACCACTTATTATACTTAGGATGTCAACTTAAAGACTGATATAAAGATATAGATATTATAGAAAATGTTAGATAATAGAAAACACTTTTAAATACCAATATCTATAAATACATATAAAATAATAAATATATTTAGTGGATACATTTTCTTCCAGGTACTGCTCCAAATGCTTCAAATACACCATTAATTTAACAATTCTTATTATACTCTCCATTTTACAATGGAGAAATAGCTTCAGTGACTTGTCCAAAGACACAAGTCTTATAGAACTCACACTCTTAAGTCTGATTCTAGAGCCTTTACTTTGTTTTATGACACTTAAAAGTGCAGTTTGTCAATGACATAACAGTTATTCAGAAATATTAAAGATCATTAAAAATCTGATAACAGGATTCAATGGAACTAGTAATATAAAATTTGCTGTCTTCACAAAAGTGAGGATTGTTATGTAAATCTAAAAAAAATCATTGAAAAATTTCATGTGAAATATAATTTATCTCATAGATGTTGACCAACTTAATGTTGCATAGGGGAATGTCAGCATTGTTAACCATCTTTAACAACAAGCCAAATATTTTATGTCACATTTCAACATTTTTTTTCTTGGAGTAGTTTGATGCAGTAAGAATGAAGAATTTTGTGAAATACAATAAATCAAATGCAAAATGTTTTGAGAACTAGATAGATATTTTGATATATTTTCACACTACTCTTAATAGTTAACATGCCTATTAATTTATTACATTGCTGAAATCATGTTTTGTCCCTTTCTTTAAGTGTCAATCATTTATTTAAAATATATTTGTTTAAGTATTGTTAGTAAATATACTTTTAATTATTCAAATATTTTTTCATATCAGTTTACCCTAACCTCACTATTTTAGACTACTTAATCTGCCCATTGATTTACTATTATAATTAATAACAAAGAAAATATCACTAAGCATTAAATATACCCCATTTAAGATATACTGTATCCTTAGGATAGAGTCTTAGAAGCAGGCTTATTAACAAGTACACTTTGAAAAATAACTTTATTGAAGAGTGCTTCTACTAAGTCACTTCAGTCGTGTCCGACTCTGTGCGACCCCATAGACGGCAGCCCACCAGGGTCCCCGTCCCTGGGATTCTCCAGGCAAGAACACTGGAGTGGGTTGCCATTTCTTTCTCCAATGCATGAAAGTGAAAAGTGAAAAGTGAAAGTGAAGTCGCTCAGTCGTGTCCGACTCTTAGCGACCCCATGGACTGCAGCCCACCAGGCTCCTCCGTCCATGGGATTTTCCAGGCAAGAGTACTGGGGTGGGGTGCCATGCCTTCTCTGTTTTGCAGGCTACATTTCATTATAGGTTATTACAATATACCGCATAAATTCCATATGTTAGAGACTATATCTTTGTTTGCTAATCTATTTTATACATATAGTTTGTATCTGTTAATCCCATTACCTATCATGATTATTGACATTTTAGGAATCAGTGAACTAAAATGGACCAGAATGGGTAAATTTAGTTTAGAAGACCATTACATCTACAACTGAGGGCAAGAATCCCTTAGAAAAAAAAAAAGAATAACCCTCATAGGCAATAAAAGAATCCAAAATACAATACTTGGGTGCAATTTCAAAAATAACGGAAAGATCTCTGTTCATTTGAAAGGCAAAGCATTCAGTGTCACAGTAATCCAATTCTTTGCCCCAATCACTAATGACAGAGAAGCTGAAGTTGAACACTTCTATGAAGATCTACAAGATCTTTAGAACTAACATGAAAAAAACATATATATGTATATGTATATATATGTATATATATATATTTATCCTTTTTATCATAGGGAACTGGAATGCAAATGTAGGATGGCAAGAGATACCTGGAGTAACAGGTAAGTTTAGCTTTGGAGTACAAAATGAAACACGGCAAAGATGAACAGAGTTTTGCTAAGAAAACATACTAGTCATAGCAAACAGCCTCTTTCAACAACACAAGAAATGACTCTAAATATGGATTTCACCATATGGTTAATACTAAAATCAATTTTATTATGTTCTTTGTAGCCAAAGATGGAGAAGCTCTGCACAGTCAGCAAAAACAATACCAGGAGCAAACTGTGGCTCAGAGGAACCAGATATCAAATTGCCAACATCTGCTGGATCATAGGAAAAGCAAGAAAATTCCAGAAAAACATCTACTTTTGCTTCATTGACTAAGCCAAAACCTTTTACTCTGGATCACAACAAACTGTGGAAAATTCTAAAAGAGATGGGAATAGCAGATCACCCTACCTGCCTCTTGAAAAACCTATATGCAGGTCAAGAAGTAACAGTTAGAAGAAGACATAGAACAAAAGACTGGTTCCAAATTGGGAAAGGAGTATGTCAAGGCTGTATGTTGTCATCTTACTTATTTAAATTCTATGCAGAGTACAATATGTGAAATGCTGGTCCAGATGAAGCACAAGCTGAAATCAAGTTTGCTTATAGAAGTATCAATAACCTGAGATTTGCAATTGATACAACCCTTATGGCAGAAAATGAAGAGGAACTAAAGAGTCTCTTGATGAAGCTGAAAGAGGAGAGTGAAATGGCATCTGATCCCATCACTGTATGGCAAATAGATGGGAAAACAGTGTAAACTGTGAAAGGAATGTGAAATGAAAAGAAACAGGCCCCTAGCCCAGGGCAAGATAAAGATTAACCAGGGCTGGAAAGCCCCAGGCCCTGGCACCAAAAAGTAATCACAGTGTTTGTACAAGATAAGGAAGTAAGAGCAAAAAAGACAGGATCTTGAAAAACCGCAAAATGTCACAGCAAATGACTAAACGCTGTTTTCAAACTAGCCAATAATGCTCCGACAAGTAACTTAGACCCCCACCGCCCCAACCTATAGGCTTAAAAACGCTTGTGCGTGTGGGTTCGGGGCCTCCAATTCTCTGCTACTCTGGTGGGGGCCCGAATCCGGATTCGTAAATAAAGCAATTGGTAACTGAGTGGCTTCCCTGGTGGTCATTTACTTGGCGGTCCCTAACATTCAGTTACAAACTTTATTTACTTAGACCCCCACCGCCCCAACCTATAGGCTTAAAAACGCTTGTGCGTGTGGGTTCGGGGCCTCCAATTCTCTGCTACTCTGGTGGGGGCCCGAATCCGGATTCGTAAATAAAGCAATTGGTAACTGAGTGGCTTCCCTGGTGGTCATTTACTTGGCGGTCCCTAACATTCAGTTACAAACTTTATTTCTTGAGGTCCAAAAACAGTGTAGATGGTGACTATAGCCATGAAATTAAAAGGCTTCCAAGGCTTGCCCCTTGGAAGAAAAGCTATAACCAACCTAGACAGTGTATTAAAAAGCAGACATCACAGTGTGTTAAAATACTGACAAAGCTCCATCTAGTCAAAGCTATGGTTTTTCCAGCAATCGTGTATGGATGTGAGGGTTGAACCATAAAGAAGACTGAGTCCCCAAAGAATTGATGCTTTTGAACTGTGGTGTTGGAGAAGGCTCTTGAGAGTTCCTTGGACTGCAAGGAGATCAAACCAGTCAANGCTCCATCTAGTCAAAGCTATGGTTTTTCCAGCAATCGTGTATGGATGTGAGGGTTGAACCATAAAGAAGACTGAGTCCCCAAAGAATTGATGCTTTTGAACTGTGGTGTTGGAGAAGGCTCTTGAGAGTTCCTTGGACTGCAAGGAGATCAAACCAGTCAATCCTAAAGGAAAAAATCTTCAATATTAATTGAAAGGATTGATGTTGAAGCTGGAGCAGTAATACTTTGGCCACCTGATGAGAACACCTGACTCATTAGAAAAGACCCTGATGCTGGCAAACATTGAAGGCAGGAGGTGAACTGGATGACAGAGGACAAGATGGTTGGATGGCATCACCAACTAATAGACATGAGTTTTAGCAAGCTCTGGGAAATGGTGAAGGAGAGTGAAGCCTGGCATGCTGCAGTCCATAATGTCTCAAAGAGTTCGACATGACTGAGCTACTGAACAAAAACAAAGGGATGTTGTTTAACAGACATAGAGATGAAGCAGGATGAAAAATTACTAAATCATTTTTAAACATATTCTGTTTTAGTGTCAGCATGGCATCAGGATAATTTTTCATGATGCTTTGAAAAATACAAGTGCATAGTACAGAAAATATTTTAAAAGTCAAAAATTTGTGTTAAGGTGAAAAAATGAAAGTGAAGTCACTCAGTCATGTCCAGTTCTTTGCTACCCCCTGGACTGTAGGTCACCAGGCTACTGCATCCATGGGATTCCCCAGGCAAGAATACTGGAGTGGGTTGCCATTTCCCTCTCCAGGGGGTCTTCCTGACCCAAGGATCAAACCCGGCTCTCCTACATTGTAGGCAGATGCTTTAATCTCTGAGCCATGAGGGAACCCCAATTTGTGTGAAGGTAGTAGTTATTGCTATATATCAATGGGCACATGAAAGACAGCAATCACAGTGTATATGGAATGAGAAGAAAAGTTATAATGAAGAAATTATTGTACTCTAAGTTGAAAAACTTTTTGTTTCCATTTTACCATTTGTGTTTTATAATGGTGAGCATATTATTCAATGTCTGTCAGAGCTTCAGTCTACTTATTTGTAAATGCCTAAGTGGATTCTTCTTTATAGGGTTATCTTAGGAATCAAGTGAGGTTAAAAAAAAAGTGACAACTACATTACAGAATATAAAATATTTGTTAAAAGTAGTACATGATAAGTATAGTTCATCAGATAACTAATGGTAATGGCAGCCATGGGCCAAAGAAGTATTGGTGT
>SJYX01006940.1:146325-161153 GCA_006410675.1 Oreotragus oreotragus
TTTAGCAGCAAACATCAGCCCAACAAATGAAAATCCTTTCACCAATGTTCCCCTTAAGATCTACTTAGTCTTAAGATAGTGATAAAGTTACATTTTTACATAGCAAGGACACAGTGATTTATAACAAAGTACAGTGATCTATAATAAAGAAGAAAATTCGTTAACTCGAAAAGTCTAGTATTGCTAACCTTTAAAAGCTACTGTATTTCCTTTTTTATATTCCAAATACATTGATTAATATATTCCCAGGTGCCTAAGGATATGAAGGCCTGGCGGCAATCATTGACTCAACAATGAGAAAAGCCCTATGCTAATACTCCAAACTCTCTGTGCTGTTTATGGTTGAGAGGTTGTCACACAAGCTAGTCTGTCAGCAGAGAGGTTTGACCTGAGACACCCTTGTCCCACCCAGGGCAGGGAATTAGCAGCAATTATTGACACAACAAATGAAAAAGCCCTTCACCGATATAATTTCCAACCAACCCTCTATACTAATAATTTCTAACTTCCCCAGGAATTTGCCTTTAGTAAGTCTAAAACATCTCGTTCCTCTCACGCTTGGGAGGCTGTAAACTACTATCACATGCGGCCGGACAAACCTATACAGGTGGGCTAGATAACCTTTAGAGTTCGTAAGTTGAAACACTCTTGTCACGCCCAGAATTTTATTAACTTGGAGCTGCACGTTTACTCCTTCTCCGAGAGAAACAGTTATGGGGAGAGCCCCCCGGAAAGTCAAAGGTGTAGGTGAGAGCAATAAACAGACTCTGGTTTTGGGGTAGATGCTCGGGAACAGGGGGTCTCCTGAGGCTTGATCACGCCTTTGCATATGCCGAAGCCTCCTTCCTCATAACCTTTGTCATGGGCGGAGTTCCTCACGTTGGCCCCTGGCAATAGAGCTCAAAGGAAACTGATGAAATGCCTTTATTCCTCATGTGAGACTGGATGTAAATGAGGGCAACAGATATCAATAAAAACAAGCCAGCAGTCGCATAGATGAAAATCTCAGAAATTTAAGTACAGTGAAGGAAATTTTCATGGATCTGAGAAGATGGGTTTGGCATATGCAACTCTAATTAGATTTGGTAACTAAGAGAAGTCCACACCAAAAAAATGAGCTTCATATCAATAACCCAGGAAGACATAAAATGAATGTAATTGTTTACTCCAAGAATTTTCAGATTTCAAGAAGAGTAAGCCAAAAACAAAGATCATGACATCTGGTCCCATCACTTCATGGGAAATAGATGGGGAAAAAGTGGAAACAGTGTCAGACTTTATTTTTGGAGGCTCCAAAATCACTGCAGATGGTTGCAGCCATGAAATTAACAGATGCTTACTCCTTAGAAGAAAAGTTATGACCAACCTAGATAGCATATTCAAAAGCAGAGACGTTACTTTGCCAACAAAGGTCCGTCTAGTCAAGGCTATGGTTTTTCCAGTGGTCAGCGTCTGCCTCCAATGCGGGAGACCTGGGTTCAATCCCTGGGTCGGGAAGATACCCTGGAGAAGGAAATGGCAACCCACTCCAGTATTCTTGCTTGGAGAATCCCATGGACTGAGGAGCTTGGTGGGCTGCAGTCCATGGGGTCACAGAGAGTCAGACACGACTGAGTGACTTTACTTACTTACTTACTTACTTATGTATGGATATGAGAGTTGGACTGTGAAGAAAGCTGAGCGCCAAAGAATTGATGCTTTTGAACTGTGGTGTTGGAGAAGACTCTTGAGAGTCCATTGGACTGCAAGGAGATCCAACCAGTCCATCATAAAGGAGATCAGCCCTGGGTGTTCTTTGTAAGGAATGATGCTAAAGCTGAAATTCCAGTACTTTGGCCACCTCATGCGAAGAGTTGACTCATTGGAAAAGACTCTGATTCTGGGAGGGATTAGGGGCAGGAGTAAAAGGGGACAACAGAGGATGAGATGGCTGGATGGCATCACGGACTCGATGGACGTGAGTCCGAGTGAACACCGGGAACTGGTGATGAACAGGGAGGCCTGACGTGCTGTGATTCATGGGGTCACAAAAAGTCAGACATGACTGAGCGACTGAACTGAATTGAACTGAAGCCAAAAAAGTACACTTTGGTGAATAAACAAATTAGTATATGATTTTATATATTTTCTCTGTAACCTTTTTCTTGAAGTCCTACAATATGAATAATGGACCTTCTAAAATATTTCTCCATGTCTCTTCTTTCTGTCTTAAAATGTCTTCTCTTTACACTCCTCTTTTCTTTCTCATTCTTTCTCTGTTCTATTTTTGTTATCTCCCCAATTTTTATGGATTATTTTAATCATTGCGTTTATAAGTTATAAGTTATGCTTTTTATGTTTATGTATGTAGTACCTTCCAATTTCTTTGAATATAATAAATTTGACTTGAAACTCTTTAATCATTCTTCAGAATCAAGACAGATTTTCTTATCTTTTTGTACATTTCTTTTCTCTGCTTTTTTTTAAAGTATTTTTACCTTCTACTTTTTTTCCTGCAGATATATCTCCATTTGTTCAATATCATGTATAGTTCAAAACTGCATTCTTGATATGACAACTCCAGCCTTAAAATTCATATCACTTTACAAGACGAGCATTCATGGATTATAACTAATTTTATACTATTTGAGGAAAAAAATTTGATTGCTCTACTTGAGATAATGTTTTTATCCAACTGACTGTGGGGAGTTAGTATCACATTGCACACTTAGCAGGATATGTGGAAGGAGAATCTCAGATGAGGATCGTCAGCAAATGGATTATGGAGTGTTCTTGAAGAGTCACTGTACAAGCCACAAGTACAAAACTAATGAACTGTTGCTCAGCTATGTTAACAGAAGTTGTTCCTAACACAGCACACAGTAGGGTAGAAAATCAATATAATTTGTAGCGAAAATTATTTCAGAAACTGCCATCAAGGAAATATTTTGTTATGCTGGCATCAACAAACTTTTCCTTAAAGGGCCAGATAGTAAAATTAAAGGTTTTGTGGATCAAAAGGTGTCTATGGCAACCACACTTTGACTATACTAGGAAAGCAGCCACACAAAATAGGTAAGTGAATAGGCATGTCTTTGTTTTAATAAAATTCTATTTACACAGATAAAAGGGACTGCTGGCCATAGTTGACTGATCTTGTACAACTGGAGTTTAGGAATACATAGTTTGAAGGATTTGTTAGAATTGTGTGGGTCTCTGTATGCACATTTAAAGGGAGCCGTATATAATGCAATATAAACAAATATATTTTGGCTGAAGACAATTAAATATTTAATTAATTTATACACAATCAAATTTTTCTGAAATAGGCAATTTTTAGGACCAGTTACTGATTTTTTTGACATCACTTTGCAATTTTAGATTGTAATAGAAATAACTTTTTCCTCATTCATCATATAGTTGCAAATGCATTTTAAGTTTTTTAAAGCTATTTTTCAAAAAGATAATTATGTGCTGAAGCACAAAAATTGTGATAAGTGCTTAGGTGGGAAGTGTTCCTATATGGAAAAAGAGAAGTACTAATGGAGCTAGAGTTGAGAATACTAAAGTGGGAAAGACAGAAGCCATACTGGGGGAAATTTCTCTTTCAGATAATTAACATATGCCAAGAACTACAGAAATTAAACAGCTAGCTTTTATAAATGCAAAAGCTGATATTACCACCTTCCATCTCTCAACTCCTACACACTAAGTTGGGAGATGAGAGACATGGAATTGGGAGTTTAAATCAAAAACTTCTTCTGGATATGGTCACCATCAATATAAATCTATTAGTAAATATGGTTCATTGGAGGTCTGCTAACATACTGAGAAAGAGTATAGTGGGGTCCTTATGGAGGAGTTAGGGGGAATAACTACAAATCTTTCTTGTAGAAAATGCAATCATTTTTCTATTCACACAGGTATCTCTGGAATAATGTAGACATATATGATATGAAAACTGATGATGAACTAAATATTTCAAGGACCCAAAATAGCTCTTGAAATTCAGGAAAGGACTCATATTCTTCTCAAAAAATTGAATATTTTTATTGTCAATCAGGAAATGATTCATAATTTTAATGTCACCGAATAAATTCATCCAAAAAATTGTGTTGGAGTTGAAATGTTATGTATCCATGAGAACCAAGTATTCATGATTGTAAGGCACTATGAAGTCTGTGATGTAGCTTTATCATATCAGCCATAAACAGGCAAAATTTCCCCAGTTGATAGTTGTTTTTGTTTGTTTGAGTTTCATTTTTAATATGCAGTTATTTCAAACAGAGTTTGCCATGAAGCACAAAACTATTGATAAACATCATACTGTGCAACAATTTTTTTTTCTTTTTTCTTTTTTTTTTTACTTTATTTTACTTTACAGTACTGTATTGGCTTTAGCATACATTGACATGAATCCATCATGGGTGTACATGAACTCCCAAACATGAACCCCCCCCGACCTCCCACCCCACATCATCCCTCTGGATCATCCCCATACACCAGCCCCAAACATCCTGCATCCTGCATTGAACATAGACTGGCGATTCGTTTCTTACATGATAGTATACATATTTCAATGTTATTCTCCCAAACAAATTTATGGATCAATCTATATCAAAAACTAAGGAAGTAGAAAATGGAATTATTTTGAAAATTATATCCATAGGAAGACAATACTCAGACTGGAAATGGTGAATTGCTACAACTACCCCCAAATTAATTTTTTTCTTGCGTGCTCAATTGCTTTAGTTGTGTCCAACTCTTTGTGACCCTATGGACTATAGCCCATCAGGCTTCTCTGTCCATGAAATTCTCCAGGCAATTATACTGGAGCGAATTACCTCCAGGGGATCTTTCCAATCCAGAGACTGAACCCACATCTCTTAAATCTCCTGCATTGCAGGCAGGTTTTTTTTTTTTTTTTTTTTAAACTGCTAGAGCCACTGAGATCCCAAATTGTCCTTAGACTTAGACATTGGCAATCTTCATTTTAACTGCTGATTAGTCTCAACTCAAAATATTAATTCTACTGCCACATGTCCTAAAAGCATCATTTCTACTTTGTTTTTAAGGGCTTGAATATTCTTGGAAAATAAAAGACTTGTTTCTGTTTCATTTTATGCTTAATGTTTTACCTGAGAGAAACATAGTGATGCAGTTAAATTCAATCATGGATCAAATATTCCTATCAGAAGTTCAAAGATTATATATTTGGATTTCAAATCTGAATGAAAACTTGTTTAAATGAAAGGGAAATATTATTTTTATAATATATTCTGATTTAATTACATTTTATAATGTATTCCATTTTGCTCCATACAAACTTTTTCATAGAGAACAAATACTCTTTATCTCATTGAGAATAAATATACTTCATATTTGCTCTATATGGTTATAATAATATGCCACAATTTTAGGAAGATAATTTGTTTTTGCAATTTCTGGTTTCACAGTTTTTCCATATAAAAATAACAGTGGTTTAACTTCTACTTTTGAAAATATTAAGTTTATCAGTTTGAAAATAAGTTTATGCACTGTGCTTAATATTTGGAATGACTTACTTTTGCTTTATTTCAGCCATTTAATGACAAATGTCATTAAACACGTGTCATTTTGCACTTCTCTCTTAAAAATTTGGTCCCATTTCTATGACTTCAGCAGGTATTTAATAAGAATTAATAAATAACATGCAAGGGAACATTCAGAAAAACATGAATTCATGATGATATGGCTGGTCTATTGAAGGGTAACATTATGCTGAGATTTAACAATGCAGTTAACATAAAGAGAAGTATTTATTTATGTAATTCAAAGGATAAAATTTTGTGTTGGAAGACACAGTCCAGTATTGTTGATGATAATGAAAATAGTGTTTTAAGTATTCAGTATGCGGGGCATGCATGATGACTCATTAGGCAGAGAAAATTATTACTGCCCATTAAAGAATTAGCTTTCACACAAATGGAAAACTTGATTACTCCACCTCAGAGTGGCTGATTTCTAAAATTATATAATTAATGAATGTATGAAATATTTAATTTCACACATAAATATCTGTGAAGAAAAATTAATTGTTTCACACGAGAAAAGTAATTCATTTTACATGCTGGATCAAATATTAAATCTGAAATCATAAAATAGTTTGTCATAGTATTTGCTCATGCTAGTTTTGTAGCAAAGTTATTAACACTTCTATATTTTCAGAAATTATTTAAGTGGAAAATTTCATAATATAGATGACACTGCTAATATAATTAAAACCAAACAGTTTGTGTATATTAACTGTATGATCTGTTTCTGAGGTCCATAGGCTCAGATAGTTTGGATTAGGTATCCTAAATTTATATTGTAGAATTATTTTACAAGAAAGATAATGAAACAAGGTGATTAGATTTAGCTACCTTGTATTAGGTGATAGCCAAATTTCTAAATATTTTATAAGATAAATTCAGTAAGCCACATATATTTTATCCATTGTGTATCATAGCATACAATATAAAGCAATACTTATCAGAATGCAAGACATTCAGTCTTAAAAATTATAACAAACAAACAATGTAATAAGTTATCATGTAATACTTTCTTATATTTTATAGCAAAGTCCAAGATTCGAATTTTGTCATGGCATTTCTACTAGTACAACTACCATACTTTCAAAATAATGCTGAAATGTTGAAACTATTATCAGTTATCAAAGTTTAAATTTATGTTTTAAAAATTAAAGTGATAAGTCCCTTCTTTAAAATATAAATAAAAATTCTCATCTCATAGAGGGGATTTTAATTAAATAGCTTGAAATGACGCTTAAGAACATATATAATAATCTATCCATCTATCTATAGATCCCTCTCTCTATGTATATACACATATATATAGTATCTATTAAAATATATACAGTATTACATATTATATATATGAAATATAGAAAATATATATGTAGCAGTATTGTATACTATATGTAGATATGTTATATATGTGTGTGTGTTTATATAATAATATTAGTAATAATACTTATTATGATTATTGTAATTCTTTTCTTGCCATCGCAATGTCAAAAGCTCCTATATCCCCATCAGATCATTTTGAGATAATTGGTCATCTTTCCTGAGTCCTGTTCTCATTAGATAAGCCTGTGGACATAGCTGATTAAGCTGCAAATCCTTCTGCAAACTGATAACTGAATGAATTTGTGCAGTCTGATTCTATCCCATTATATTACCTTGCAAACTTAACCACTTTCAAATGCACTCATTAATTATCCCCATCAGATCATTTTGAGATAATTGGTCATCTTTCCTGAGTCCTGTTCTCATTAGATAAGCCTGTGGACATAGCTGATTAAGCTGCAAATCCTTCTGCAAACTGATAACTGAATGAATTTGTGCAGTCTGATTCTATCCCATTATATTACCTTGCAAACTTAACCACTTTCAAATGCACTCATTAATTATGAGCAGTTATAGTATGAAACAATGGAGTCCACGGAAGCAGCATAGATTATGATCATTGTTTATGCATTGTATAAAACAAAACAAAAACCTAAAGAACTTCTCTAACAAGCTTAATCAAATTTTAAATCATGGAAGAATTCTCAACTAGAGCATGTTGGCAATACAAATGAATCTGAAATTCAAAATTCTGGCCAGAAAGCTTCCACTAACATTCTATTTGCTTTTCAATGGATAGAGCAAATCTTAATGGGTCGGTGTTCTCACTAATATGTGATAATGGGGAGAGAGGTATCGAATGATCATCAGAAAGTGAGAGACATTCTTTATGCAAAACTTTATAGAATGCAGTCAAATGATATGTTAACTTTCACTCAGTGAAAACAAGGAAAAATAACTTCCTTTCAAAAATTCTGGAAAGTTGACTTTTTTTGGATATCTTTTGTCTGTTTGTCATTCTTAAAGTCCATAGGGAATCTCCAGGCAGAAATACTGGACAGGATTGCTATGCCCTCCTCCATGTGATCTTCCCAACCCAGGGATCAAACTCAAGTCTCCTGCATTGCAGACAGATTCTTTACCATCTGAGCCTCCAGAAAAGTCCATACACACACACACACACACACACACACACACAGGATAATAAAAGGGAAGAATTACTCCCTAGCTAACTTAATTTTCTGAATGTAACATAGTGAAAAAACAATAATATATACACTGAAGTTTTTATTCCTAAATAAAAAGTAAAACTTTTTTGATATGAACATAAAATTTTCTTATTTGATGTGATAGATCTTGTTTGATGTGAATATAAAAATAGAATCCATCTTTCTTAGAAAGGTGATTGTCTATGACATAGACAAATGCTCAAAACTAACCACTGCATAAAATTGGTGGATAATAACTATTTATCTATCACGTAAACACTATTTTTCATAATTTGAAAGAATGTACTACAACAACAACAAAAAGAACAAAAGATTCAAGACACAGTGATGTATATTTTGGACAGGTATTCCAGATTTAAATGTTAGCAGAGATTATTTTTTTCTTTGGTAAATATGCTATTTTTAAAAACTGGCTGGTCATTATACACTGAATGGTGTATTTACAGGCCATATATGCTTTCTCAGAGTGGATGGCTTTGGACTGATTTTTGGGAAGGAATTACCATTCCCTTCTGTGAGTTTTAAGTAATCTGAATAATGCTTGGAATGATCAAAAGAATATGAATACAAACAAAGCTGACTATAGTGTAAGATGCTCATAGCCAAAGACTCAGTGGTGAAATTCCATACTTATTTCCATCAAACATCAGATTTATCATAGGCTATATTCAAGAAAGCAAATTATAGAGATCTTTATATATTATATACAAAATTTCTTGACCAAAGTTGCTTCTATTAATTTTTACCTTTTATTTCTCTTTCTTCTGTTCATAAGATTATTGTAGAATGAAGTTCTATGTCATTCTGTATTAAAGTTTAAAATGAATAAGAAAAGAAAAAGAAAGAAGGAGGAAAAGAGGGGAGGAGAAAGAAAAAGAGAGAGAGAACAAAGGAAAATGGAAAAGCAACGTTTCATCACAATATGCTACATCACTCTGAAAAGTGAAAGTGAAGTTCCTCAGTCTGTCCAACTCTTTGCGACCCTATGGACTGTAGCCCATCATTCTCCTCTGTCCATGGGATTTTCCAGAAAAGAATACTGAAGTGGGTCACTGTGTCCTTCTCCAGGGTATCTTCCCAACCCAGGGATCAAACCCAGATCTGCCGCATTGCAGGCAGACTTCACTCTCTGGGCCACCAGGGAATACTCTTATTTTTCTTAATAAACTCTTTTGCTTGCTTGCTACATAATGCAATATTAATTTTTGGATAAATGCATCAAACAAAATGTCCTAAGATGGCAATAATTAAATGACACCATGTTGTGAACTTGACATGAACATAATATTATATGTCCACTATCATACTTCAATTTACCAAAAAAGAATGGTACCAGGGAAATATACCAGAAGTCCACATCAAACAGCCCCCTTTTAAGTACCCCTCAAGACTGAACTGCATATTCAACTTGAGGGAAAAACCTTAAATAATTCTAAAGAATTATTGTGCTTACTCTATAAATTTCTGTTTTAATACAATGTTCAGCAGAATGTATTTCTTTTCCCTGTGTTCACATATCTTATTGACTGTAACATCTAATGAGGTGGGGGTAGGGTTTTCCTCAACTGCTAACTTTTCACAAAACTTTCTAATGATCAGGCAGAATAGCATTTCTCACTTATTTAAAACTTTTTAATGATCATTTTTTCCCCCAATGCCTAGCAAAGCAGCTGTTTTTCCCTCAGACTGAGGTTTATGCCAAGTTTAAAATGTTAATGTTTTTGAGCCATGTGCTCGAGAATTAAGTATCTCCAATTTCCAAACTGGAGGATCTTGGCAGCTTTCACTCACTAAATAAACTCAGTTAGAAAGAGGCTTCTAACATAGAGGAAAGAAAAGGAATCCAGGCACTTCTCTTCATCAACTTTGTGACCTTCCTAAATGGCCAACAGTATTAAGGTTCCTTTTAATGATCTACAATTAGTGGAATATGATTTTAGTGGTTGGCCTAGGTGGTTAGCTTTTAAATTAACAAAATTAGATTACTGAGCAGGATAAAAAGAATAGGATAATTATAAATAAGACTGTGTTACACCAAGATACTTGATATTATAAAAGCAAATGGTTTTAAATAAATTCAAGGTTCTTAATTTTGATAAATTTGTATAAACCATAAGATGGCCTTTCAAATTTAAAGAATACTATAAAATTCTATTTGTTCTAGGGAATAAAATTCCCCAGGCTCCATCAAAGTTATCTAACATTTGTTTTGTCTTCAAGTCTTATTTTAATAATTACATTTTAAAATTTACTTTTTTGGCATACATCTCTGTGAATTATAAATGTGTAGATTCATGTAACCAACTAGAACAATAAACATATTTAACAGTTCCCTCACCTCCCAAAACCTCCTTTGAGTTATACCTTTAAAATAATATTTTGCTATCTCTGTTGCTGCTGCTGCTGTGGCTGCTAAGTCACTTCAGTCGTGTCCGACTCTATGTGACTCCGTAGATGACAGCCCACCAGGCTTCTCTGTCCCTGGGATCCTCTAGGCAAGAATACTGGAGAAGGTTGCCGTTTCCTTCGCTATCTCTAAAACCAGACAAAGAAGGATAATTTTATCGTTTTGAGAATACCATACATGTGTTAGTCACTCAGTCATGTCCGACTCAGTGAACCCATGAACTGTAGCTTGCCAGGCTCTTCTACACATGAATTTCTCCAGGCAAGAATACTGTAGCGAGTGGCCATTCCCTTCTGTAGGCCATCTTCCTGATCCAGGGTCTCCTGCATTGCAGGCAGATTCTTTACCTTCTGAGCCACCAGGGAAGCCTGGGAATACCGTATAATGTCATAGAATATGTAACTTTATATGACTGGCTTCTTTCACTCAGTATAATATCTTGAAGATGAATTCAAGTTGTTACATTTATAAATAACTTATTCTTTTTTGATGAATGTTTTTCTACTGTATGGATTTACTGGAGATTATCACTTGTTGAAAAACATTTGAGTTCTTCTTTCTAGGTTTTGGTGATTGCAAGTAGATTTACTATAAAAATCCAAGGGCAGATTTTCCTGTTTGTATACATTTACATTTCTCTAGGGTAAATAACAGAAGTGGAAATATGTCACATGGTCAAGGAGGAAAAAAAAAACAAAAAACTACTGGGTAATCCCAAGAACAGAATGAAAATGTCAGAAAAATAGCTGAGAAAAACTGGGAATAAAATTACCTACATCAGAGAATTCTAGTGAAGAATTAGAACATTTGAGATGTCATAGCCCCTGATGTGGTTCTGAAAAAAATCTTTGTTCCCACTAACACATGACAAATGCAAAATACCACTGTTAACAAAAGCTCTTAAAATCAATTATTCCCCAGTTCTCCCTGGTCCAAAAAAAAATCAAAATGTCTCTAAATAAAATTTTTAAATATTTATATTACCGATACTTTCAGTGGTCACTATGTGTAGTTTTAACTTTTTATTGTGTTTCAGGTAAATGAGGGCTTCTGGTGATCACTATTCTTAGATTGTTTAAGGTTATTTAGATACAAAATGTGAGATTCCATGTTATATAAATTTGATACTTATCAATGTGAATTTTGGCAAATAAATATATCTATTTTTGAAAACAGTACAGCCATTTTTATTAGTAAAATTTATGTTTAGCGTTTTTTCTTGTTGTAATTTAGTGGAGTTCTAACATTCTTACATAGATTTCACATCTTTCCTTCTGTTTCAACAAAGGCAAAGTGTTATCCTGGTAGATTTTCTGACAATGTCCTTGCATATACAATGAGTCTGGAAAATCTTTGTTGGTGTGTGCTCATTTTACAAATGGAGAATTTTTCATTATAACTACTCTTTTGAAATAAATGTTACCAGTGTTTTGAATGGTGGTGAGAAACTTGGTCCCAGGGCTGTTGAGGTCAACAATAGCACTGAATGAAGTGTCTGGTTGGAAAGAGAAACCAATCCTGGCTCGCTTTGCATCAGCATCCTTTGAGAAGGCTTTCTCACCACTAACATTTGCATGATAAATTTATGGACTCTGGCTCTACCAGCTTGATTGAACACATTGCATTTTGCTAAGAACAGCATGTCAACTAGCACAGTCAGCATCCATATACATCTGGGAAAACTGCAACTGTTACAATTGTGCCATGGGACTGAAGACAAGAAAAGCTTTGTCAGCTGTCAGTTAGACATTTTGCTCACTATCTATTGATGGATGAAAATGTTGCTAATATTCAATGTGGTGTTTCATATATTATTCTTTGGATTCTGACAGCTCCAGAGGTGAAAAGAGAGGTCAAATAAAGGCACAGGAACAAGAGAAATACCCAGCCTTAGTCTTAATACTTCAGGAGATAAGGAACAAAAGAAAATTACAAGCACAAAAAGTGGGTCTGAGAAAGCAGCTGGAGGTGGTTGGCAGAGAGTAATGCTACAGGGCAATGATTCACTTTAGAAAATATCATTAGTTCCTCTGTCATGTGTAAAAACCAGGCAAGATTTTATGTAATAATGAATTCCTTGCATTATCTGAAATAGCTGCATAATGTTACCCAGTTCTGAAGACTGCAGGGGTTTGTCTACAGACCATTCTGCTTAAGAGTTAATTTTATTATATTATCTGCATAATTTAAGCAGATTTTTAAAAAATGATTAAAATACCTATTTGACCTTTCAATTTAATTTTGCATGGTATAAATTGCATTGAAACTAGGTTTTTAAAAATCTGAGATCAGTGGTCACAATGAATAGAAATAAGAATATAAATTTTGGATCTTCCTTCATAGCTCAGCAGGTAAAGAATCTGCCTAAAAGACAGGTGACCGGGTTCGATTCTTGGATCAGGAAGATCCCCTGGAGAAGGAAATGGCAACCCACTCCAGTATTCTTGCCTGGAGAATCCCATGGACAGAGGAGTCTGGCAGGCTACAGTCCATGGGGTCGCAAGAGTCAGACATGACTTAGCAACTAAACCACCACCACAAAAACAAATTAAAGAAAAATAAAATGAGAACATCAGGAAAGACTTTTTTTATGTATTCCAGAAAGGGATAAGTTATCTTGCTAGTAATAAACAGGGATATAGTCTTACTGCAGCATTGGATAAGTAATTTTAAATGGCTATATGAAGGCTTGATATAATACAACAAATTGTGTTCTTGAACATCTAAAAGTAGCCGACAGAGGAAACTAGTACACTTTACATCTTTAGTACCAATCATCAGTCATACTACCTTTTAATGAAACAGGACATGAGGATGGGAATAAGGTTCAGGAACGGGTGGAGGCTGAGATGTAGTAGGACTGAGAAATCATGAGCCTCAGTGCTGACATGGAATTTCAAGTTCAGGTGAAATTCAAGGTTGTAGTTGTGTCAGAAATTCTAGATGTAAGTTTGGTTATAAATAAAATATGAATTTTGAATCTAAGATATGGTTCTTTTAAACAGGCATCACAGATCACTTGCTCTGTATAACTCTTCATGTTGTAGAATGACAACAAGTTGACAAGTGTGTGTGAGTGTGTGTGTTAACCCCATGTGCTCATGAATGTTGTTGGAAAGGAATTTATCTTCTAATTCTTAGACCAGCTTGCTTATGTTTTTATTCTCTTAGAATAAAGGTATCATTTAAACCTGTTGAAATATCACTCACTGGAGATTCATTTAAAAAAAAAAAATTGTAAACTTAGAGGGGAAGTACCATGCCAAGTTGTCAAGGTCAGCATTAGAATACGCTTGCATGTTCAGTTGCTTCAGTTGTGTCTGACTCTGTACAACAGTATGGACTGTAGCCCACCAGGTTCCTCTGTCCATGGGATTCTCCAGGCAAGAATATTGGAGTGGGTTTCCATGCCCTACTCCAGGGGATCTTCCCAACCCAGGGATCAAACTCATATCTTACATCTCTCCTTCTTTACCACTAGCATCACTTGGGAAGCATTAGAGTATAGTTCTATTGAAATCATGGTCAAAAAAGAAAAAAAAGAAATTGTTAGAAAGCCAAGCCACTGAGTACATTAATGAAGTATAATCAAGAGTTGATACCTGAAGAAAAAAAAAAAATGTACATAGTACTGAAGACAAAGCAGAAAGAAAGGGAAGGCTTCTGGCCTGAGTATACAGATATCAAACTGTATGAGAAGAACAGAGATATTCTTCAGACAGAATCCAAAGGTGAATTCTGTGATACTTCTTACCAGGACCTGTATTTTTTACAGGCCTATATGCCCACCCCAAGATTTTGTCTTGCTATATGTTGAAGTAAATAGATTGCTGGCTTGGAGACTTACATGTGATCCATGCCTTCATAGGGAAAGCATATTTGTATAATATTAGAGATCTTTCTAAAGACGCTTACTCCTTGGAAGAAAAGTTATGACCAACCTAGATAGCATATTGAAAAGCAGAGACATTACTTTGCCAACGAAGGTCCATCTAGTCAAGGCTATGGTTTTTCCTGTAGTCATGTATGGATGTGAGAGTTGGACTGTGAAGGAGGCTGAACGCCAAAGAATTGATGCTTTTGAACTGTGGTGTTGGAGAAGACTCTTGAGAGTCCCTTGAACTGCAAGGAGATCCAACCAGTCCATTCTGAAGGAGATCAGCCCTGGGACTTCTTTGGAAGGACTGATGTTAAAGCTGCAACTCCAGTACTTTGGCCACCTCATGAGAAGAGTTGACTCATTGGAAAAGACTCTGATGCTGGGAGGGACTGGGGGCAGGAGGAGAAGGGGACGACCGAGGATGAGATGGCTGGATGGCATCA
>SJYX01006940.1:161292-223299 GCA_006410675.1 Oreotragus oreotragus
CTGTTTTCTTTCTTTTTTTTTTTTTTAATTTTTACTTTATTTTACTTTATAATACTATACTGGTTTTGCCATACATTGACATAAATCCGCCATGGGTGTATACGAGCTCCCAGTCCTGTACCCCCCTCCCACCTCCCACCCCATATCATCTCTCTGGATCATCCCCGTGCACCAGCCCCAAGCATCCTGTATCCTGTATCAAACCTAGACTGGCGCTTCATTTCTTACGTGATAGTATACATGTTTCAATGCCATTCTCCCAAATCATCCTACCTTCTCCCTCTCCCTCAGAGTCCAAAAGTCTGTTCTATACATCTGTGTCTCTTTTGCTGTCTTGCATACAGGGTCATCATTACCATCTTTCTAAATTCCATATATATATGTGACAGTATACTGTATTGGTGTTTTTCTTTCTGGCTTAATTCACTCTGTATAATCAGCTCCAGTTTCATCCATCTCATTAGAACTGATTCAAATGCATTCTTTTTAATGGCTGAGTAATACTCCATTGTGTATAAAGGAAGTGCCTAGTAACCAAAATATTTTTCCAAACTCTTAAAGTATTGTGAGGCATTACAAGTGAATGTTATACTTGAGAAAAGGAAATAACAGTAAATATAAAAGCTTTTAAATATTTTTATTCCACTTTTCTCTCTCCATTCCTCATTTGCTGCCCCCTTCTCTTTTTCTCCCTCTTTCTTTTAAATTCATAACTCAGTTTAACCTTCCTTTAAGGTATATGATCTCTCAGACTCACTACTTTTGGAGTGATTTGTTAATGGTTCTTGTTCTGTTATGGGAGTAACCCTGCTTTTAAAGCCTTCCAGGAATGGGATGCAAAAAAAGAAAGAAGTTGTTTCTAATTTAGTTACAGTAGAGTAAGCCTTCAAGGCTCACATAAACTCCAGCTCAGTATACTGGGGCAGCAAAGCATACAGAAGTTTGAAAGGAAAGCACTCACTGGCAGTAAGAACAGTTTAATGGAATACCTCTTGAGATATATAGTAAAGTATTGTGAGGCATTACAAGTGAATGTTATACTTGAGAAAAGGAAATAACAGTAAATATAAAAGCTTTTAAATATTTTTATTCCACTTTTCTCTCTCCATTCCTCATTTGCTGCCCCCTTCTCTTTTTCTCCCTCTTTCTTTTAAATTCATAACTCAGTTTAACCTTCCTTTAAGGTATATGATCTCTCAGACTCACTACTTTTGGAGTGATTTGTTAATGGTTCTTGTTCTGTTATGGGAGTAACCCTGCTTTTAAAGCCTTCCAGGAATGGGATGCAAAAAAAGAAAGAAGTTGTTTCTAATTTAGTTACAGTAGAGTAAGCCTTCAAGGCTCACATAAACTCCAGCTCAGTATACTGGGGCAGCAAAGCATACAGAAGTTTGAAAGGAAAGCACTCACTGGCAGTAAGAACAGTTTAATGGAATACCTCTTGAGATATATAGCTAAGCATTAAAATAGTAGGCATTGTATATTTTTCTTAGCAATAGGAATATTATTATCATTATTCCAGCATATGTCAAGGCTGTATATTGTTACCCTGGTTATTTGACTTATACAGAGAGTACATCGTGCGACATGCCAGGTTGGATGAAGCACAAGCTGGAATCAAGATTGCCAGGATAAATATCAATAATCTCAGATATGCAGATGATATCACCCATATGGTAGAAAGCAAAGAGGAACTAAAGAGTCTCTTAATAAAAGGAAAAGAAGAGAGTGAAAAAGATTGCTTAAAATGGCTTAAAACTCCACATGCCAAAAACTAAGATCACGGCATCCAGTCCCAACATTTCATGGCAAATAAATGGGGAAACAATGGAAACAGTGAGGGACTATTTTCCTGGGCTCCAAAATCACTGCAGAAGATGACTGCAGCCATAAAATTAAAAGATGCTTGTTCCTTGGAAGAAAAGCTATGATCAACCTAGACAGCATATTGAAAAGCAGAGAAATTACTTTGCCAACAAAGGTCCATTTAGTCAAAGTTTTTTTTTTTTTTTTTTCCCAGTAGTCATGTATGGATGTGAGAGTTGGACCAAAAAGAAAGCTGAGGGGATGACAGAGGATGAGATGTTTGGATGGTATCACTGACTGGATAGACCTGGGTTTGAGCAAGCTCTGGGAGTTGGTGATGGAAAGGGAAGCCTGGAGTGCTGCAATCCATGGGGTTACAAAGAGTTGGATATGACTGAGCGGTTGAACTGAACTAAATAGATGTTAGCTATTGATACAGATATGAGCACAAAATTACAGATAACACCTATTGTTGGCAATAGGGTTAGAATCAGACTCTAGGTTCCCAAGTCCATTCTCTTAACCTCTGTGCTCCACTGCCTAATTGTCATTTAATAGTGATGTCTCACATTGTTCTCAAATTGTTTTAATATGTTCTATGAATATGTTTTAATATGCTTAATATGTTTACTATTTTCTAATTGTTTTAATATGTATTAACACTTTAAATCTTCACAGAACCTAGGAAATAAGGCCTATTATTCTTCCCATTTTGTAGATAAGCAAACAAGATACTTATCCAACATGTAATGGATTATAAATGAAGAGAGTTTAGCTCCAGAGTCTCCCTACCTTAATTTGTAGGAAGCTAGTAGTTAAGAGTGGAATTTAATTCTTGAATAAATGGAAGCATATCTAAGAGGTAATTGTCATGGAAAATTAAAATAAAGTCATGCAGTTCCTGTCTTTAAGAAGTCAGAGTCTAGTAAAAACAAAAATTATAGAGAATATTTGGAAAGAGTGTTTGATGAGAAAAATCAGTCTTGAAAGTTATATACACACTCTACAAGGTATTTTTGAGCATAGAATTTTGATAGAATTTTGCAGCATGGAAAATATCTTTGCCAACTTGTGCCCTTTTAAATTTAAAAATAAAGTATTGTGTCTCAGAATATCTTTAATTCTACTCTAAAATTATTTGCTTTAAGCAAACTAAAAAAAAAACTTCTAAATATTAGTAAGTTTTGACACAAGTGCTTTGAGAATTGAAAACTTTGGATTATTACTGTTATTTTAAAGGAAGGTGAATATTTTTGAGATTAATACAGTATTGTAAAGCAAAATAAAGTAAAAATAAAAATTAAAAAAAAATTAAAACCAAACAAAAAAGGAAGGTGAAGAAAAATGTGAATTTTTAAATTAATATTTAGAAAGTTTGTTACTTTTATACTTATTATTATTATACTGTCTTATTATTAACAGAGTTGAGCTTATATATAAACTATTTACTATAAAGTCAAATATCTTTCCTACTGTATTAAAATAATGGTTCCATATCTCCAAGGCTTATTGCTGATCTCCTCAAGGTTACCAATGCTTATAGTAGGTGATTTCATTTGTTAGAGTGCTATTTTTACTTAAAATTTTTCATGTAAATATTTAAGTCTTCACAGTTTAAGAAATAATTTTGTCAGCTGACTGTAACTTCACAAATCTAGTT
Source organism: Oreotragus oreotragus (assembly GCA_006410675.1). NCBI lineage: Eukaryota > Metazoa > Chordata > Mammalia > Artiodactyla > Bovidae > Oreotragus > Oreotragus oreotragus. Next base: position 164,759 of record SJYX01006940.1, read on the forward strand.
TTAATCAACTAAAAAAATTTCCTTAAAATCAGATGCATACCTGAAATTATCTTTCCTTGTTAAAAATGAGTAAAATGAAAATAACTCCAGAATCACAAACAGACAATTTTCAATGAAACTTTCTGTTGGAAGCTGTCATTGTTGACTTAACCTCAATGTTTTAGGGCTGAAAAGCACTGAAGAATTAACCAGTTACAGGCTACTGATGTATTAGCTCATACAATGATAATCAGTTGGAACTTGTATAGCTGATAAAGACCTTCTCATTGAATGATACAAATTCCAATGATTTCCAAAGTCATTACAGCTTCCTAGGTGGCACTAGTGATAAAGGAACCTGCCTGCCAGTGCAGGAGACATAAGAGACTTGGGTTCCGTCCCTGGGTTGGGAAGATGCCCCTGGAGGAGAGCATGGCAACTCACTCCAGTATACTTGGCTGGAGAATTCCGTGGACAGAGGGGCCTGGCGGGCTACATTCCATGGGGTGGCAAAGATTTCGACACGACTGAAGTGACTTAGCACACAAGGCACACGTTATTTGTTCCTTTGAGGACATTATTCAAGTGAAAGATACCATTTCTGCATATGGGACTTGTTTCCTAAAGGACGTAGCTAAATTAATTACGTGTATTTCTGATTATTAGTGGGGTTTAATGACAGTATATATTTATGCATTTACTATCTTATAATGTTTACACAATCTCCTTAGTAAACATAATGTTTCTGAGAACCAATGATAAAAAGTTAATAAATATTTAAGGTCTTTGCTATTCTAGGTGAGTTGGATATATTACTTCTAATCTCCAAACAATCAAGCTCAGTGAGAAACCTGAGAAGCAAAAAAGTAAAGTAGCCAGAGTCACTGGAGTTTTAACCCAACTGTCTGTGATTTTTAAGCCTGTACATATCTTATTGCTGTTCATAAAAGGAGATCTAATTTGCTCATCTCTGGTTTCAACTGAAGTTATTAGAAAATAGATTAATTCCATAAAGCTGATTTTCAAATTTCATAAAAATGTGAGCATAGTAAGATGGAGAGAATTTAAACACACACATATTCACCTTTCAGGTTTAATTCAGTTCTGGAAAAAATGAAAATTTTATCAAATATATCTGTGCTCCCACTTTGGAATAAAAAACTATAAAAAGGTATACTAAATATTATAATAAGGTTGCATGAGTCCTAAAATATATCTCTATATAAAGAGAAATTGTTTGCTCAAACTAAAATTGAAAGTTAAAAGGATACTGACATGTGAGTTGTTCTGATGCTGGTATATTGAAGTATTAAGCTATATGCTAATAAGTTCAAAATAGTAATAAAATACTAATTTTTAGTCCTGCCTTTACCAAAAATTATGTGATTAGACAAGTCCTTTAATTTCTCTGGACCTCAAGTTCAGCACCTATAAAACGAAGCACTATATTTGAAGCCCATTTTTATCTTGAAAATCTCTGATTATATTCGAATACTCCTAGAGAGTGAAGTTATTTAGAAAATGTATACACACTGATTTCTGATTCCTCTGCCTTTCTTAAACCCAGCTTTTGCAGCTGTAAGTTCTCAGTTCATGTACTGCTGAAGACTAGCTTGAAGAATTTTGAGCATTACCTTGCTCGCATGTGAAATGAGTGCAATTGTGAGGTAGTTTGAACATTCACTGGCACTACATGAGATACATGCTGCATGAAGATATTATATATAAAGTTTAAAATCTTATGGCAATGAAACAAATTTGATCTAGCACCTTACTATTCCTAAAGATTGTTTTGTGTTTGTTTTAATTCCAACACTTTCTTTATATGGAACACTAAACTTGAGAACTTTCTGAATTGAAAGGAAGATTTGCCTTTAGCATTCCAGTGCTTAGGCATTGTGAAAACTGTCTACTTAACCTCTTTTCCCTAGACCTATAGCATTGTCTCTATGAATTTTACCGCTAAGTTAAGTGATAAGACAGAAAAATGGCGAGGAAGGAGGGAGGGAAGAAGTAGGAAGTGGAGGGAGAGGAGAGGGAGAGAGTAGAAAATGATACTAAGATACAGAGGAGAAACAGAGAAAATATTTGTCTTCCCTTTGAAGTAAATAGATTGCTGGCTTGGAGACTTACATGTGATCCATGCCTTCATAGGGAAAGCATATTTGTATAATATTAGAGATCTTTCTAAAGACGCTTACTTCTTGGAAGAAAAGTTATGACCAACCTAGATAGCATATTGAAAAGCAGAGACATTACTTTGCCAACGAAGGTCCATCTAGTCAAGGCTATGGTTTTTCCTGTAGTCATGTATGGATGTGAGAGTTGGACTGTGAAGGAGGCTGAACGCCAAAGAATTGATGCTTTTGAACTGTGGTGTTGGAGAAGACTCTTGAGAGTCCCTTGAACTGCAAGGAGATCCAACCAGTCCATTCTGAAGGAGATCAGCCCTGGGACTTCTTTGGAAGGACTGACTTTGAAGCTAAAACTCCAGTACTTTGGCCACCTCATGCAAAGAGCTGACTCATTGGAGAAGACTCTGAGGCTGGGAGGGATTGAGGGCAGGAGGAGAAAGGGACAACAGAGGATGAGATGGTTGGATGGCATCACTGACTCGATGGACATGAATCTGAGTGAACTCCAGGAGTTGGTGATGGACAGGGAGGCCTGGCCTCCTGGCGTGCTTAGATTCATGGCGTCACAAAGAGTCGGACACGACTGTGTGACTGAAATGAACTGAACTGAGAGATCTTTCTCTACTGTTTTCTTTCTTTTTTTTTTTTTTAATTTTTACTTTATTTTACTTTATAATACTATACTGGTTTTGCCATACATTGACATAAATCCGCCATGGGTGTATACGAGCTCCCAGTCCTGTACCCCCCTCCCACCTCCCACCCCATATCATCTCTCTGGATCATCCCCGTGCACCAGCCCCAAGCATTCTGTATCCTGTATCAAACCTAGACTGGCGCTTCGTTTCTTACGTGATAGTATACATGTTTCAATGCCATTCTCCCAAATCATCCTNTTTTTTTTTTTTTTTTTTCCCAGTAGTCATGTATGGATGTGAGAGTTGGACCAAAAAGAAAGCTGAGGGGATGACAGAGGATGAGATGTTTGGATGGTATCACTGACTGGATAGACCTGGGTTTGAGCAAGCTCTGGGAGTTGGTGATGGAAAGGGAAGCCTGGAGTGCTGCAATCCATGGGGTTACAAAGAGTTGGATATGACTGAGCGGTTGAACTGAACTAAATAGATGTTAGCTATTGATACAGATATGAGCACAAAATTACAGATAACACCTATTGTTGGCAATAGGGTTAGAATCAGACTCTAGGTTCCCAAGTCCATTCTCTTAACCTCTGTGCTCCACTGCCTAATTGTCATTTAATAGTGATGTCTCACATTGTTCTCAAATTGTTTTAATATGTTCTATGAATATGTTTTAATATGCTTAATATGTTTACTATTTTCTAATTGTTTTAATATGTATTAACACTTTAAATCTTCACAGAACCTAGGAAATAAGGCCTATTATTCTTCCCATTTTGTAGATAAGCAAACAAGATACTTATCCAACATGTAATGGATTATAAATGAAGAGAGTTTAGCTCCAGAGTCTCCCTACCTTAATTTGTAGGAAGCTAGTAGTTAAGAGTGGAATTCAATTCTTGAATAAATGGAAGCATATCTAAGAGGTAATTGTCATGGAAAATTAAAATAAAGTCATGCAGTTCCTGTCTTTAAGAAGTCAGAGTCTAGTAAAAACAAAAATTATAGAGAATATTTGGAAAGAGTGTTTGATGAGAAAAATCAGTCTTGAAAGTTATATACACACTCTACAAGGTATTTTTGAGCATAGAATTTTGATAGAATTTTGCAGCATGGAAAATATCTTTGCCAACTTGTGCCCTTTTAAATTTAAAAATAAAGTATTGTGTCTCAGAATATCTTTAATTCTACTCTAAAATTATTTGCTTTAAGCAAACTAAAAAAAAAACTTCTAAATATTAGTAAGTTTTGACACAAGTGCTTTGAGAATTGAAAACTTTGGATTATTACTGTTATTTTAAAGGAAGGTGAATATTTTTGAGATTAATACAGTATTGTAAAGCAAAATAAAGTAAAAATAAAAATTAAAAAAAAATTAAAACCAAACAAAAAAGGAAGGTGAAGAAAAATGTGAATTTTTAAATTAATATTTAGAAAGTTTGTTACTTTTATACTTATTATTATTATACTGTCTTATTATTAACAGAGTTGAGCTTATATATAAACTATTTACTATAAAGTCAAATATCTTTCCTACTGTATTAAAATAATGGTTCCATATCTCCAAGGCTTATTGCTGATCTCCTCAAGGTTACCAATGCTTATAGTAGGTGATTTCATTTGTTAGAGTGCTATTTTTACTTAAAATTTTTCATGTAAATATTTAAGTCTTCACAGTTTAAGAAATAATTTTGTCAGCTGACTGTAACTTCACAAATCTAGTTTTAATCAACTAAAAAAATTTCCTTAAAATCAGATGCATACCTGAAATTATCTTTCCTTGTTAAAAATGAGTAAAATGAAAATAACTCCAGAATCACAAACAGACAATTTTCAATGAAACTTTCTGTTGGAAGCTGTCATTGTTGACTTAACCTCAATGTTTTAGGGCTGAAAAGCACTGAAGAATTAACCAGTTACAGGCTACTGATGTATTAGCTCATACAATGATAATCAGTTGGAACTTGTATAGCTGATAAAGACCTTCTCATTGAATGATACAAATTCCAATGATTTCCAAAGTCATTACAGCTTCCTAGGTGGCACTAGTGATAAAGGAACCTGCCTGCCAGTGCAGGAGACATAAGAGACTTGGGTTCCGTCCCTGGGTTGGGAAGATGCCCCTGGAGGAGAGCATGGCAACTCACTCCAGTATACTTGGCTGGAGAATTCCGTGGACAGAGGGGCCTGGCGGGCTACATTCCATGGGGTGGCAAAGATTTCGACACGACTGAAGTGACTTAGCACACAAGGCACACGTTATTTGTTCCTTTGAGGACATTATTCAAGTGAAAGATACCATTTCTGCATATGGGACTTGTTTCCTAAAGGACGTAGCTAAATTAATTACGTGTATTTCTGATTATTAGTGGGGTTTAATGACAGTATATATTTATGCATTTACTATCTTATAATGTTTACACAATCTCCTTAGTAAACATAATGTTTCTGAGAACCAATGATAAAAAGTTAATAAATATTTAAGGTCTTTGCTATTCTAGGTGAGTTGGATATATTACTTCTAATCTCCAAACAATCAAGCTCAGTGAGAAACCTGAGAAGCAAAAAAGTAAAGTAGTCAGAGTCACTGGAGTTTTAACCCAACTGTCTGTGATTTTTAAGCCTGTACATATCTTATTGCTGTTCATAAAAGGAGATCTAATTTGCTCATCTCTGGTTTCAACTGAAGTTATTAGAAAATAGATTAATTCCATAAAGCTGATTTTCAAATTTCATAAAAATGTGAGCATAGTAAGATGGAGAGAATTTAAACACACACATATTCACCTTTCAGGTTTAATTCAGTTCTGGAAAAAATGAAAATTTTATCAAATATATCTGTGCTCCCACTTTGGAATAAAAAACTATAAAAAGGTATACTAAATATTATAATAAGGTTGCATGAGTCCTAAAATATATCTCTATATAAAGAGAAATTGTTTGCTCAAACTAAAATTGAAAGTTAAAAGGATATTGACATGTGAGTTGTTCTGATGCTGGTATATTGAAGTATTAAGCTATATGCTAATAAGTTCAAAATAGTAATAAAATACTAATTTTTAGTCCTGCCTTTACCAAAAATTATGTGATTAGACAAGTCCTTTAATTTCTCTGGACCTCAAGTTCAGCACCTATAAAACGAAGCACTATATTTGAAGCCCATTTTTATCTTGAAAATCTCTGATTATATTCGAATACTCCTAGAGAGTGAAGTTATTTAGAAAATGTATACACACTGATTTCTGATTCCTCTGCCTTTCTTAAACCCAGCTTTTGCAGCTGTAAGTTCTCAGTTCATGTACTGCTGAAGACTAGCTTGAAGAATTTTGAGCATTACCTTGCTCGCATGTGAAATGAGTGCAATTGTGAGGTAGTTTGAACATTCACTGGCACTACATGAGATACATGCTGCATGAAGATATTATATATAAAGTTTAAAATGTTATGGCAATGAAACAAATTTGATCTAGCACCTTACTATTCCTAAAGATTGTTTTGTGTTTGTTTTAATTCCAACACTTTCTTTATATGGAACACTAAACTTGAGAACTTTCTGAATTGAAAGGAAGATTTGCCTTTAGCATTCCAGTGCTTAGGCATTGTGAAAACTGTCTACTTAACCTCTTTTCCCTAGACCTATAGCATTGTCTCTATGAATTTTACCGCTAAGTTAAGTGATAAGACAGAAAAATGGCGAGGAAGGAGGGAGGGAAGAAGTAGGAAGTGGAGGGAGAGGAGAGGGAGAGAGTAGAAAATGATACTAAGATACAGAGGAGAAACAGAGAAAATATTTGTCTTCCCAAGTTTGCATAAGACATGTACATCTATATATATATATAGATAGATAGATATTTTCCACTAAATATTAATCCTGTCAGCTCAAGGCTTATTGATAGTCATAATTTTTAACCTTCATCATGTCAGTAAGTTTGGTCTGTATTCTGTCTTAAATTTTGAAAGTCTGACTGCTTTGAGCAATGGAATAGGGTAGAAGCTATGCTGTGCCAGTTTCTGGTTCCAGGTCTTCTGACTGGAATCTTTCATTTTCTGTCTCTAAGAGTACTTCCTTTTAGGACCCAACCTCTATTACTATGAGCTCTCCATACAGATTAGAGTAAGTTTCTATAGCTGAGTTTCTATATTGTCTTTCTCCTTCTTCCTCTGCTCCCCCTCCATCTCCTTTTCTCCTCCTTCTTCTACATTTAAATTGGCTGTATGTGATTGTTTTTTAGCTGTAATTGAATCTTTCTATATATATATGCCCCCAGACTATTAGTTTCTGAACACTTTAAGAAACTACCTAGTAAATGGAAAGCCCTTGGGATCTGAAATCCTTTTGATCTGGGGCTTGATGTTGTCTGTGTCATTTATTATCTTTAAGCAGTTGTCAGTTCCTTAACATTTACCCAAATCAGTTTTACTTTTTTTACATTTGCTAAAAATTTCATCAGTAATTTACAGTGAGGATTAGATAAATGAAATTTACTTGTTGATAATTATATTCCTTGCAAAACTGAGGTGAAATTAAAGAATATATTTAAATGTCCCAGTGTCAGACAGTGAATAATGGTAACTTCTATTACTCCTATTGTTTTTGTTAATAAAAATATTTTCTACATGTGAGCAATGGTTAAAAATGGGACAAGTTAACATCTTTCAAAATTTATTTTTATGGTGGTATTTCTTGTTTTAGAATGAATGGTAATATAAATTAGTGCATCAGACAATAAATAATTGAATATAAATAACAAGTAGAATGGTAGGTTTATTTGGATCTGCTATTCAGAAGACAGAATAGCTGATATGAAATACTTATAAACCTTAATTTCAAAATGATGTTCTACAAGGCAGAAAGGACTTGGTAGACAAATTATCATATAATTTTATGAATATTCAGTACATTGGCAAGAGATCCAAATCTAAGTTCTCATTTTAGAGTGGGCTTCCTGAAGTTACTCCAAGCATAATGGTGTTACATGAGTTTCCTGGAACAGATCATGAAATGGGTGATAGAAAGTAGAAGTTTTGTTGTAGAGTACTCTTACAGTATGCACCAATAAAGAAATGAGAAATTAGATTGAGAGGGAGAAGATGACAAATACTAATGAGAATGATGACAATGGGGGACTCAGCTGACTCTGTGAGGAGCTCTGGAGTTGGGATGGGGCTTCATCATTGTTCCAAATTGAGGCACAGAAGTTAAACATTTGTACCTGTCTCTTATACACATCTAGATNAAATACTAATGAGAATGATGACAATGGGGGACTCAGCTGACTCTGTGAGGAGCTCTGGAGTTGGGATGGGGCTTCATCATTGTTCCAAATTGAGGCACAGAAGTTAAACATTTGTACCCCGTCCCCATTATCGGCCAGCAGCTGACCTCAGGCTGTGTTCTAGCAAGGACACTCTCTGAGCCCTCATTTCCCAATGACTGAAGGGAGTTCCCAGTTGAGTGATACAGCTGTGAATGGTCTCAGCCCTCCTATTGCCATACAATGGGATAATGGTTGCCTAGGAAGTCTCATAGAGTAAATGTGGACACTTTCACAATATCCACTACAATACCCTGGGTCCAAACTATTTTTATGAGATTTATAAGGATTAGTAATTTCTTTCTAAAACATGTTTTCAAAAATTATAAAATAAATATCTTTGATAACACTTAGGAAAATGCTTAAAATCAAAATTAGGAAACATAATCTGTTCCTTATACAATTACAACTGTATTTGAAGTGGCCAGAAATGTAATACAGATCTCTAAAACATTTTTTTTTCCTCAAACAAGGGCCCCAGTGATGTACTACATTGTAATTAACACTGAAATTCTGGGAATTACTTTGTCATTTCCAGGCAGTATGTTTCCAAAGCTGGGAAGTGAACATTGTACATGAAATGATTGATTTCCCATGGATTCCAATGGGCTGAAGTTCCTTCATTATGCAAATTAATAAAATTCAAACTATACAAAACATATATTAGTCATTGATGATTAATTCATCCACATCTAGGTACTGAGAGTCTGGGCTACTTAAGCCACACAGATTTTTTAACCTCTTCCATTTAATATTTTGTATATATATTCTCCTTCATAGTTATAATTCTAGACTGGTAAAAGTATAAGGAAATTCTAAAACTATCATATAGTATGAAAAAAATTCAGTATTTATGGATAATTTTTGATGTCTTGAGTAATTAATTAGAAAGAACTCAAATGGAGATGATGTTATTCTAATTTGGGGGACAGCATAAAATAAACATTTAAAAAGTACTCATATAAAATGATAATTTTTGTATGTATATAAAATTAAAAAGCTAATAAGTAATAGGAGATTCTACTCTGTAAAAAGGGCTTATCAAACATTTATAATTAATATCTGTGATGGTAAAGGGAAAGAAACATACTTCAGCAATATCTATACATCACAGTTCAAAGTGGCCACCAGCCAAGCATTACTTTGAAATGCCCTGCTGTGATGGTGTACCTGGGGGCCCCCCTTTCTCCTTCAGATTAAGTTTAATATAAAGCAAATCCCACCACAGCTGTCTCCAAACTCTCTAGTAACATGACCCTGCGGGAAGATGATCTTTGATGTTAACCCCCATCAAAATGACAGTTTCCCAAATTAAGAAGTCAATTCCCAGGAATAATGATAGAAAATGTGTTTGAAGGTGAATAGAATACTGAAGTTTTGAATGTTTAATACTAGTGACCTAATGAACAACATTTTAATTATTTTTGTAACAAATTCATTTTTCAGGATAGCTGTAATTTATGACTATTAGCATAGTATAATGCTCTCATTCCCTATATTTGCTTCAAGGAACTAGAATTTTTCCTGTATGTTATTTACACACATAAAACAAGCAATCATCCACTCTTTGTACTTAATACATCATGGACTGAAATATCTTTGAAGAGGCTATATTTTTATCTACCTCTTTCTATGTTTATATTTTTATGTCTAGTATTTTTATTTTAAATACTAGCAGCTTATGAGATGTGATATTGATACTAACACTTCAATAGAACTGAAGTTTTGGGGGATTTGAGATAAAAAAAATAAAACTATGTTAGATTTAGCTCAGAGTATTTGCTCATATAAGGTTGCCTGAATTATATTAAAAATGAGAATTGTAATAAGTGGGTTCAACAAGCAGTTTCCTAGGATGTTATTTTATCCACTTGGCACATCCCAACTGCCACATAGCAGAAAGGTCTTAATAAATTGGTTTAGGAAAATAAAATAGAAGATTGAAGAGATTATTAAGATCATTTGATCTAAAAGAAAACATTATTGTCTCAATCCTTTGGCATTTCTAGTATAATCAATGTTCCCCATGACTATTTCAGTTATTATTATTGTTTTTATTTCTTCCTCATTTTTATCTTCTGAATTTCTATATGTGTGTGTTTGTATGCATACGTATGTATGTGTATGTGTGTGTGTGTGTGTGTGTGTGTGTGTGTGTGTGTGTGTGTATCAGTTCAGTTCAGTCGCTCAGTCATATCTGACTCCTTGCTACCCCATGGACCACAGCCCACAAGGTTCGCCCGTCCCTGGGATTCTCCAGGCAAGAACACTGGAGTGGGTTGCCATTTCCTTCTCCAGTGTATGAAAGTGAAAAGTGAAAGTGAAGTCACTCAGTTGTGTCCAACTCTTAGCGACCTCATGGACTGCAGTCTACCAGGCTCCTCCGTCCATGGTATTTTCCAGGCAACAGTACTGGAGTGGGTTGCCATTGCCTTCTCCTTTTTAAATAATACTTACTTCAAATATTTACTTTTCCAATTGTCTTTCTATTCCCCTTGACTCTCAAAATTTACTTATTGCTATTGTCCAATTCAAGTCCATATTCTTATTATATTTCTGACTCAGTCTCTGTAGGCCTATTTTGTTATTTTTGCACTTATTTTCTGTATCAGACATCTGTATATTTCATGCTGTATGTAAATCTAAATTGCTAGGGTTTATCCCTATGTGCCCATGCACAACAAATATCCCAGAAAATAAGAGACATATTCCACACTATTTTTAAATCACTAATTTGAGTACAGAGCAATGTGCACATAAGATATTCACTAAATTCCTACTAAATGAGTAAATTGAAGAGGAAACAAAAAAAAAAAGATTGATCACAAAATTACATCTGGAAGGAACAGCATGCCCGGAAATCATCTAATGACTGCACACATAATTTTTGCTAGCATTATGATGAAGGAAACAAGTATATTACAAAAACATGAAACATAGCAGATGGTTGGTTTACACTTCATATCACTCACTTGATATCCTGGTGGGGAGAAATTATTTGATGATATTTAATAGTACTTTTTCATTTTTTATTTGATCTCTAATGAATTTAATTGTGGGAATTATACAGAGGTATTTACATATCTTCCTTATATATTATACATGTGTGTGTATGTTAGTTGCTCAGTCATATCCAACTCTCTGTGACCCCATAGACTGTAGCCCGCTATGTTCCTTTGTCCATGGAATTCTCCAGGTAAGAATACTGGAGTGGGTAGCCATTCCCTTCTCCAGGGCACCTTCCAGACCCTGGGATTGAATCCAGTTCTCACATTGCAGCGGGATTCTTTACCATCTGAAAGATGGTAGGGCTACCAGGGAAGCCCTATGGCTCAGATGGTAAAGATGTAATACAAATGTTGTTTTATTAAAAATATTTACCTACATTAAATGTATAATGATATAGGGAGAAAATGAAAGACTTGTTAGGATAAAACAGAAACACAATTTAACAAATATTCAATAAAAAACAAAAATGAAATGTAAATTTTTCAAATCCTTTTTAGAATTATGTAGTCTAAAATCATCAAAATTGATGTCAAAAGAAATCAATACTGAAAGAGTAATGATACAAATGAGCTAATAAAAATAAGAAATTTTTCAAAGACTTAGCTCTAATAATGGCTCTGAACCAGAATTTTTATTTCAAAAAGAGAATGAACAACAATTTCCTTAATATAGAAATTGATCCAAAACAAATAAATATAGGAGAAAACTATAATTTAAGTTTTACAAAACTGGCATAAAGTTTAAAAATGTGCATGCCTGAGTATATTTATATACATATATGACAGATATGTGCATGTATTGGCTCACACATACACATACATCCCAGAATAATCTCAGTTAAAAATATGAGCATAGGAAATCTAGTGACAAAATTGCAGCAGAAATTAAATTCAACAAAAAATGTCAAGAAAGATTTTCACTATCAGAAAAACATACATTATATCAAATGGTTCAATAAAGATAGACAATAATTCTGAAGAAAATTGTGATTATGTTACTGCGGACACAAACACAAATGTTAAATTTTAGATATAATATAATATTCACATGCAACTGACACACATATAATCAGATAATAATTCATTGATTTGAAAGACCAAATTTAAGAAACGATAATAAAAATATTTAGTCTTACTTGTCTCTTCCACAACTTCATTTTTCTAATCCAGAATTAAATAGTTTGGTTTGTATTAACATTATTATCACATATTTAGGCAAATATTACATGCTTAGTAAAAATAGAGAAGTTTGGCAAAACTATACTCACTTCAAAATTTTCTTTGCAATTCCTACTCTTATTCTGTCTAATTTTACAGGTAAACTTTAGAAATAGGTTATCTGGTTCTAGAGGATGTTTCAGAATTAACTGACTGATACTACTTTAAATTAATAGCATAGACTGGAAAGAGTTGAGGTACTTAAATAGTTTTGCCATGCATTATAAGTAATTCTTTGGATTTTTGTATCTTCTATATAAGCTAGTAAATATCAGTACAATATTCCCATAAATCACTTGTTAGGTTTATCCCTAGATGGATTTCCCAGGTGGCAAAACACTAAAGAATCCTCCTACCAATGCAAGAGACTTGGGTTCAACCCCTGGATTGGGAAGATCTTCTGGAATGAGAAATGACATCCCACTCTAGTATTCTTGGAATATTCCATGGCACAAAAAGTAGGACAGAACAGAGCAGATAAGTAATATGTATATACACATATATTTCCTAGTATGAACTAAAATTCTTATATAACTTTATTTTGATAACATAAGAAAGTTGTTATTTATTTTATGTGGATCTGTAAGTAGGCATGTTTTATACTTTCTTATTAGGAGAAGGTGATGGCAGCCCACTCCAGTACTCTTGCTGGAAAATCCCATGGATGGAGGAGCCTGGTGGGCTGCAGTCCATGGGGTCGCGAAGAGTTGGACACGACTGAGCGACTTCACTTTCACTTTTTACTTTGATCCATTGGAGAAGGAAATGACAACCCACTCCAGTGTTCTTGCCTCAAGAATCCCAGGGACGGAGGAGCCTGGTGAGCTGCTGTCTATGGGGTAACACAGAGTTGGACATAACTGAAATGACACAGCAGCATGCAGCATCAGTTCAGTTCAGTTCAGTTCAGTCGCTTAGTCCTGTCCGACTTTTTGCAACCCCTGAATTGCAGCATGCCAGGCCTCCCTGTCTATCACCAATTCCCGGAGTTCACTCAAATTTTTCCGGAGCACTGAATGAGCCGCACAGGCTTCAGGATTCGTGGCTCACTGGCTGGAGCGCACAGGCTCAGTAGTGTGATGCACGGGCTTAGTTGCTCCACCGCATGTGGGATCTTCCCGGATCAGGGATTCTGCATTGACAGGTGGATTCTTTCCCACTGAGCCACTAGCTCGGTGGAGCTGGTAGAGCTCAGCTCCATTGACTGCTTTAAGCCTTCCAGCAGCCTTCTGTGAAAGGTAGGTCCTGTTGCCAACCCTACTTCACAGAGGCGCCCAGGCTCAGAAAGGTCAGCAGTACAGAACTTGGGATTGGTAGATTCAAGAAGCAGGATCCAGAGCTAGGGGTTCTGGCTCCGGAACCTGTGCTCTGTCCACGGGCAGCGAGAGCCACGGGCCTCCGAGAGCTCGGAGCAGAGGCACTGACCTCCCCCGTTGAGACCAGGAAATAGGTCGTATCTGAGTGGCCTTTTTGGAAGAGGTAGGCTTTGAGAGGAGGGAGGGTAGCCAGGTGGCCTTGCAGGTGTGGACAAGCACTATAGATGTTCCTCTGCGTGTGGACCTGCAATCCGGCGTTACTGATCCAATCCCCAAATGAAGACGACGACCTCTGGTGGTCCCATAGAGCTCCGTGGCTGACTTTGGGCTTCCTGTGGGAGACTTTCTCTGTTTGCACTCTGTGCCTAGCAGGCTAGGTGTCAGGGGGCATGTAGGCTGCTGCCAGTGTGTGACGCTTGATTGGCAGGGCCTGCCTGGATCCGGTTCTGCAGAGGGGCCTGGCTGGCCATGGGGAAGGGGAGCCGTGGCAGCGACTCCAGTCTGGATGCCCTCCCTTCCTGCCTGTGTCACCGGGGCAGGTTTCCTAACCTCTCTGTGCTTCATTTTCTTCCTCCTTCCAATGACAGTGCTAACAATCTATGTCGCAGGCTGGCCGTGAGGATTGAATGAGTTCGTCTCCGAATTGCTTGGGAACAGGGCCTGGCATGTGGTGGGCACTAGGGCCGTGCCAGCTGTCGTTCTTTTCCTCCCGCCGTGCTTTTGCTCACGTGTGGGGCAAGAATGAGGACAGTTTCAAGTCTGGCAGAGTGTCCGCAGAGCTCCGAACACCCCGTGGGAAGCAGTGGCTGGGAGGTGTGGGTGGTTTGGGTGTCGTGTGGGGCCGGGCTGCAGCTGTGCCTCTGCCTTCCAGGACCTGCCCTCGTTCACCCAGAATGTGCACAGGCTGGTCAACGACCTGCGCTACTACAGACTCTGCAATGACAGCCTGCCCCCTGGGACCGTGAAGCTCTAGGTGTGGCCTGCTCACCGCCCGAGGGACCCCGACTCCTGCTGCTGCCCCCGCACCACCTCTGCCTGCGGCCTCCGGTGTCTCCTGACCAGCCTTGGCTGCTCCTCCGATGCTCACAACTCCTCCACGCTCCTGTCTTGCTGCCCGCCCAGCAGAACTGGCTCCGGGGCGTCTCAGCACCAGCTGAAAGGCGTGGGGTGTTTGGAGCAGGCGGGGGTCATGCGGCCAGATACCAGCAGCGCCGGGCAGCCCTGTGGGGTGGTCTGTGCAGATCATGCGTGTCAGTCACCAGGCAGCGACGCCAAGGACAGCTGCGACGGTGCCACCTTCCCACCATTCCACCCCCCTGGCCCAGCCCGCTCAGGAGAGGCATGACGCTGGGACTGCATTGGCGCTTCCGTCAAGCCTCTCCTCCCTCCCCCTAAATTGCCTTGAAGTCTCTGCTTTTTGTCAGAGATTTGCAGACTCATGGGTTTTTTTTTTTTTTTTTTTTTGGTTGTTCTTGTTTTCTCATCATTCCATTGTGATACTAAGAAACTAAGAAGCTTAATGAAAAAATAAAATGCTTATGTTGTTGTTATATAAACGTTGGTTAGGGAGCTTCTTTTCCACTCAAAACTTTCTCAAGAGAAAAAAAAAAACACACCACCACTTCCTCAGGGTCCAGCATCAAGGTGAAGGGTCAGGCCTGGCGGGGAGTGGGGCCATGAGGACTGGGCCCTGCATCAGTGCCCTGGGAGAGCCCTTTCCAGGATTGGATTCCATTTACCCTCTTCTTGACAACGTCTTTAACCACGAGAAGACTCAGGGCCCCCGTTTCTCATGTTCAGGAAGAGTGGGGGACTTGGTTCCACTGACGGTTTCCCTCGTGGAGCGGGGTCTGGCGTCCGGGTGGTGCCCACCCCGCTGCTCATCGAGCCATGTCCACTCCTCCCCTTCCCAGGGAGTGGGCCCCTCGGGGTCCCAGGGTCTCACCCTAGAGTGGCAGGGCGGCGGGGCCTCCTGATGGACTCTCTGGAGAAGGGAAGGAGGGGTAGCCACTCATGTGAGGGTGAGGAGTGGGTGGGACTCAGGCTCGCTGGTGTGTCAGGGAGTGGGCACATGGGCAGAGATGGCACTTGGCCTGGGTGTTTCTGGGCTGATGGATCAGTGCAACTCCTGCTTCGGGTGTGACGGGGAGTGGACTGACAGGACTGGGTTGCTTCTCATGAGGAATACCACGCCTGGCAGGGGGAGGTATGCTCACCTGAAAGGTAGGGTGGGTTAAGGGTCAGGGTCAGGGCTGTCGATAGAACTGGAGAGGAAGGGAGCTGGCTGACGGCTTCTCCTTCCAGGGCTTTCCTTGATCAGAATCGCTTTGGTGGGAGTGGGGCCCTGGGCTGGGTTTGAGCTGTGTGTGTGTGTGTGTGTGCATGCACCTGTGCACACAGTCGCCTGTTCCTTGTCAGTCACAGCCCCCCAGCTGCAGCTAGCCCCACTTCTGAGTTCATAGAGGAGAGGATTGAACTTCCGTCGCTCTCCTACAGAAGGGAATTAGCATCCAGTTATTCTCAGGCTATAAATACTGCCTCACCTGTCTGCTTGGCAAGGCCGGGAGCAATATGCCGGCATTATGAAAGGGCTTTTTGAACGCCTGGAGATGGAGGGGATGAGTTTGGTCCCCTGCGAGCTCCACTCATGAAACACAAGGCAGGACCTGGGATGATAGAAGAAAGGCCCTGAGGAGTGAGGTAGGTTGGGATGGAGGGTTTTTAATTCCAACACTGACGGGCACGGCCCCTGCTGTGTGGATTGTAGTGAGCTCCTGGGCCTTGGTGGTGGACAGGAGGCTGGATGACCTGCAGAAAGGCAGCCTTCCCTTGGGGAGGTGAGACAGAGCTCTGATCTGATGCCTCCTGGCTGCAGTGTACCGCAAGGAAAGATCCTGCGTGTCACAACAAAGACCCACTGCCACCAAATAAATATTAAAAAATTATTTCTGTGAATTTTCTTTCCTATATGTGTGTAGAAACGAACAATTTTCTCATTCTTCCTTTTTTTGAAAAAATTGAGGTCCCGTTGTTTTTATAGTCTCCCTTTTATTTACTTAACATCACCATTTTCTCATGTTATTAAGTGTTAATCGCTCAGTTGTGTCCAACTCTTTGCAACCCTAGGTACTGTAGCCCACCAGGCTCCTCTATCCATGGAATTCTCAAGGCAAGAATGGTGCAGTGGGTTGCTGTGCCCTCCTCCAGGGGAATCTTTCTGACCCAGGGATTGAACCTGGGTCTCATTGCATTGCAGGCAGATTCTTTACCATCTGAGCCAGCAGGGAAGCCCCATTATTAAGTATTATACTGAGTGTTATTATGTATTATACTAAATCATGATTTTAAACCTTGGACGGTATTGTAATTGGAAAGAACAAATCTGACTCCATGTTTGAGCTGTTTCTTTTGCTTTAATCTTTGTATCTTGTTCCTTTTGAGATGTGTATAAGAGACAGGACAATATACAGCCTTGACGTACTCCTTTTCCTATTTGGAACAAGTCTGTAGTTCCATGTCCAGTTCTAACTGTTGCTTCCTGACCTGCATATAGGTTTCCCAAGAGGCAGGTAAGGTGGTTTGGTATTCCCGTCTCTTTCAGAATTTTCCACAGTTTATTATGAACGACACAGTCAAAAGCTTTGGCATAGTCAATAAAGCAGAAATAGATATTTTTTCTGGAACTCTCTTGCTTTTTCGATGATCCAGCGGATGTTGGCAATTTGAGCTTTAGTTCTTCTGCTTTTTCTAAAACGAGCTTGAACATCTGGAAGTTCACGGTTCAAGTATTGTTGAAGCCTGGCTTGGAGAATTTTGAGCATTACTTTGCTAGCGTGTGAGATGAGTACAATTGTGCCATAGTCTGAGCATTCTTTGGCATTGCGTTTCTTTGGGATTGGAATGAAAACTGACCTTTCCTAGTCCTGTGGCCACTGCTGAGTTTTCCAAATTTGCATAGTTCTTATTGAATAATTCTTATAATTTCTGAAAATGAAAAGAATCTTTATTTCACTTATTTTCACACTTTCATTTATTTTCCAGTTTTATTGCTTTTAATTAATTATTAATTATCTCAGATTTTACATTCAGGAGTAGTTATGGTAATGGGTATCTTAAAATCTAGTTTCTGAATTCAAAGGTATGCTTCTACTGATAATATTTTGTTATAAATGAGAAATATGGTATATTTATCATAAATATATTCTACCAAAACAAAGACTTTATTTCTATTCTCTGGTTATTAATAATTCTTATTGAAATTTATTTGAAATAAATAATTAATTTTAATATATTTAAACTATGGAGATAATGATACAGTTATTCTCACTTAATTATTTAGTATATTGAAATGCAATTACAGATTCTTTAATGTTGAACCATCTTTATCTTCCAGCAACAGATATTTTTGTCATTGGCTAATAGCTTTATTTTCTTTTAAATGTTCATTTTGGCATAATTTCAAATGTATGGGAAAAATCAGAATAGTATTAATAATTACTACAAATTCCCTTTATTACCCTTATTATTGTCTCTTTCCTTCAAATAAGATGAAGACATGTTGTCCCTTTATCCCTAAATACTTATCAATGAATCTTTCCTAACAGGGCAGTATCTCAACCTTTTTCAATATCCACAAATTAAAAAAAGAAGCATACAATATTAGAAAATATTTTCAATAGAATAATAATGACACAAAAGAATATCAGAGCTTATGGAATGCAAACATCAGTGCTTAAAGAGAAATCTATAGTTTTGCATGCTTATATTTAAAAAAAGAGAGAAGTGCAAAATCTGTAATCAAAGCACTCACAAGAAACTACAAAGACCCTAAATTTTTGTAGAAGACTAAAATGAGAATAAGAATGGCAACCCATAAAGATAAAAGTAGAAATTAAAGAAAAAGAAAGAGAAAAATTACAGTTTTTTTCTTGAACTCATTAGCATATATGCTGCATACATAGTAAGACTGAAAATCACAAAAGAAAACAGAATACCGAGATCAGAATTTTGAGTGGCATTTCTACAGACTTGCAGAAGTGTACTGCTTATTTTCCAAAGAGCTGCTCTTTTTCTAGATTTTTAAAAAAGATTCTATTAATTTCTGTGATCAGACATAATCTTATACACCTGGGCTGCTTCAGTTCTCTACACAGTCTCTTATCCTCCAACATATTACTTAGGTTCTTTCATATGATGACCTTAGAGATTTAAACTTACTAAAAGAGTGAGCCTCACTGTGCAGGCATTTTTGCAGACTGCTTAAATCATTTTGCCTAATGTTGCATTGGCTAAAGCAAATCATGTGACTAAAAAACAATAGGAGAGGTAAGGGAATAGACTCCACTTCTTGTTGGGGGCAGTGAACCTTCAGATTACAGGAATATGGCTGAAAGTAGTGGGGATTTGTGACTTTTTCTCCCCTACAATGAACTGCACAAAGATATTACTGTAATGATATATCGCTATTTTTACATATTAATTTAGGAATAAAATAAAATCATTCAATGTTGTCAAATACATATTGTGAATTAAACTTCAGTAACTTTCAAACATTTTTATTACTGCATCTGACTTTTTATCTTATAATTGTCTACTCTTTTAGATAGTGAGGTCTCTGGAAAAAAAAAAGAAATATTGTATCTGTCTTGATTTCTAAATAATAGCTCAAAATCTGCATGGGGTAAGTACTCAAATGTTTATAGAAAGAATTAATTATCTCTCAAAACTTTAAGCACAGAATTAACTTATGACCCAGAATAAATGAAGATATAATGAAATAAAAATAAATATATGATCCAGAAATTCAATTCCTAAGTATGTACCCAAAGAATGTGAAAGTAAGTATCCCAAGTTTGCTTGGGCTACCATAACAAAACACCATGGACTGTATGGCTTAAACAGCAGAAATTTACTCACAGTTGGGAGGCTAGAAGTCAAGATCAAAGTGATTTCTGTTCAGGCCCCTCTCTTTGGTTTATAGAAGCCATGTTCTCCTTCTGTTTTCACGTGGTCTTCCCTCTGTGTCTCTGTGTCCTAATATTCTCCTCTTAAAATAACACCAATCACAATGGATTAGGGCCCCACCGTAATGATCTCACAAACCTTAACTACCTCATTAGAGGCCTTATCTCCAGACACATTCATATTCTGAGGTATTAGGATTAAGGATTTCAATGAGAATTTTGAGGGAACACAGTACAGTCCCTAACAGTATAGTTCAAATATATATTCTTAAATCAATGTTTATTATAGTTTTATTTATAATAGGCAAAAAGGTGAAAATACTAAAATGTTCATCAAATTAATGAATAAACAAAATGTAGTATAAAACATGAATGTTTTTAATGGTGTCATTTAAAATATTTAAAAAATGGGAGTGGTATAAATAATTAGAAACAAAGGAATAATGAAACTATAGTACATCAAATCCAGAAAAATTATAGTCTTTAAGAATGTAAATAGAGTAAAGATCATCATATTTTTATGATAAAATCAATATGGATGTAGAGAATATAAAAATTAAAACTACATACAAAATATAAAGGAAAAAATCCTGGGTTGTTCTTTTTCATCTTACAATACTCTTAAAATTTTTACTGTTTTCTCTGTTAGCTAATTAAATGTGCCCAAGCTGGTACAATTGTAATTCACACTGTGTACAGCTGACATCAATAACTTAAATTTACTAGTCTGTAGATTGATTTTACTTTTATTTTGACCTATAGAAAACTCCCCAACTACAAAACAGGAAAGCAAACAAAGCACATTAAAAAAGGACTTTATTCAATTGAACTGATTATGTAATGGTAAGGTAAAGGATTTTAAGTTATCAGGGAGTATTACCACATTATGTGACATATAACTTTCCAGTGTTATTGTCTCTAAGAAAAAATACAGGAGAAGATTTAAAAGATCAAAAATCTCAAGATTCACTTTTTTTTTCATGGCTAAGATTATTAAATTTTCAGTTTCACTGGATGAATAAATCTTAGCAAGTCATATGCAATGCAGCAAGATTTACCTTGTAAAGATTAAGTCAGAGTAAAAAGATATAGTACATTGAACAACCAGTGACTTATTCAACATACAAGTTATTCGGAAAAACTTTGCTGAAATACCTGAGATCTGTTAAGTCAAACTAAAAAAAAGAACAAACAGAGAAAGCTAGAAATAATAATAATATCAACTTCTATAGAGTAAAACCAGGATTTACAAATCACATAAATACATAATTCTTTATAATGACAGAATTTACTGTTACAGCCAATATTAAAAGCAAACCTGGACTCTCTTTTCCCCCTTTATGCACATTATTTTACCAACACTGTAAATTTTTATTTTAAAGTACAAAGTCTTTTGTGAAAGTACTGACTCAATTTGGAAGTTTAAAAATTATATATATCCAAACCAAAAATTTTCTATTTAAGTTTCACTGTCTAGATATTTTAATCTACCACTTTTTCTTTTTTTTTGTCCTTCTATTATACCAGTCATTTTTATAAGGTAAAGAATTACCCAGTTCCTGCAGCACCTTTCTGAGGTTAACATCATTTTATATTCATCGGACCAACAGGTCAAGTGAGGCACAGAAAGGTTAAAAGGTGTCTATGGTTTCAGGTGTTCTACCAACAGAGTTATGGATCAAGATTGAAACTTGGTCCCTGGGTATATTTTGCTCTGATCAACTGAGTAGATAAGCATTCTTAATTATGTTTTCATGATGACATGAGACAACAGTTTTGTTACCCACATTAATATCATAATTTCTGACAGAATAATCCCAGCTTATTTAATGTCATTGTGTGATATTATTAATAGCATTTCCATTCATAACTTGTACACATAAATATAGCAAGGTTAATTTCGCTACTCTTGTGACTTATCTAAAGGAAGATTGAACCAGTTTTTCAATCTTTCTGAGTCTCATAAAGTCTCTAGGGTTTAAGTCCTATGACCTTTATTTGGTTACTGATTTTGAATTATGAAATGGGTCATGCTGCTGCTGCTGCTGTGTCCGACTCTGTGTGACCCCATAGACGGCAGCCCACCAGGCTCCTCTGTTCCTGGAATGCTAGTTAACCAAATCAATGCTAGTGCTCTCAGTTCTACAGACAGAGCTCTTGAAGCATCCTCTCTAACTCACTTCTAAATATGAATGCTTCAGGCTCCAATCTTGCTACCTTTTCTCTTCTCTACCCACAATCCCCATCTGCACTCTTTTATCTAACCCCATGACTTTAAAATGCTGTTCTTGGTTCCAAATTCATTTCTTCAGTTTCTACTTTTATCACCAAACTTTTATATTCAAATTATAATTACTTTTAAATATCTAATTATTTCTTCAAAAGTAACATATGTTAAATGGAACTCTTGATTTTCACAGTTTCATCTTATATCAGGAGTCAGGCACTGTAGTTAATGATCATTTCAACAGAAACAGAAAATAGCCATGGCAATATTGAAGTGATTATTAGGCATTCAGTTCAGTAAAGTACCTTAAAGTAAAAATAGAGATTACACTAAGAAATCTGAAGGATGCTACTATTCTATTGGATTGTGTAAGCTTAACTGGGTACATTCAGGAGGAGACAGAGAAGAAACTTCTCAAGTAGCACATGATATAAGATAGATCTTAATCAACTGACCCAGTCAAACAAAGCAAATGGAAAAAAAAAAAGCAAAAAATAATGTTCTGAAAAAATTGTCATTGGGAAGAAAGTAGTCACAGACAAAGTAAATAAAATAGAAAATGATCAGAACACACTTACACATACAGCACCCCCACGCACATACCACATTAACATTAAAAGGTGAGAAAATATTTTTGTCCTGATTTTCATAAGAATGTAGCCCCTTGTCTCCACTTGAAAGGATACAGATTGACTGTTTTAAATATTTAGATATTAGGTTCTTACACATTCAAGTACAGAAGCTGAATTTTCTAAAGACAGGTTTTTGGCCAAAAATTTTAGCAAAGTAAGATTATGCATATGAAGAAGATAAAAATTATTTCAGTGTGCACTTGTTCATACATAATAGACATACATACCATGTATTCTGAAAAATAATTGATGATAGAATAAAATATTTTAAAACTTTCTTCTTAGTAATATCCAAGATATATGACAGCTGTATTTAGTAAGTTGCTAAAATTTTCTTCTTTTAAATATCTTATTTTCTGAAAAGGGTAAAAATAATCTTGATAGTTATATCTCTCAACTTCTGAATTTAACATATAATTTAGTTGTTAAAAAAATAGTAATCTTTTGTTAAAGGATCCCTCCCAGTGGTAAATAATGCTTGGATTTACCTTTCACAGCCAAAAATCTGATAAGCAAAATTAAGCATCTGCATGATTGACTCTGTGCCATCATTTTAAAATACAGCTCTCATAAAAGCTCTCATTTTTTTCTACATATTCCCTGTCAGAGTGTGTGATTAGTCTATTGAAATAGCATCTCTGATGAGACACATTGCAAAATCTGGGGTTACATTATCTGAGAACTTAAATCTCTGTAAAATATAATTGAAATAGTTAGTTCTCTGTGAACCTATTATAGCAGTTTTTGAAGGATTCTCCACAACCTCACCTGCTTCTTTGGTTTCGTTTTAAATAAGATTCAGTGTTTGCTGTGCAGTGATTTTTAACAATGTAATTATACTTGAACAAATACAGGTATAAAGTATAGTTAGTAGTCCTTTGGGATATAGGAGGCATTGATTCCAGAACTACCACCTCCCCATGCATACCAAAATCTACACATGCTCAAGTATCTATAAAATGGCATAGTATTGTATATAACCTAAGAACATCTTTCCACATATACTTTAAATCATCTCTGGATTACTTATATAATCTAATACAATGAAAGGACTATGTAAATAGTTGCCTATGTGCAGAAAATTCAAGTTTTGCTTTGAGGAACTTTCTGAAAAAATTTTTTTCAAACATTTTAAATATGTGATTGCTTAGCCCTATGGATGTAAAACCCTGTGAATACAGACAGCCCACTGTATTAGGTGAAACTCTATAAAAAGTTCCTGGAAAATGGTAACAATAAAGTAAATGAAAGTAAAATCAATAACTGTCCCTACCTCATGGCTGTGACATGTCCTTCAAAAGTAGATTACACAGAGCCATGACTGAGCAGCCAGGTTTGGTGGAACTTTGTCATACCCTTTAAGTACAGAGGGAAACATTTGCTGAAAAAATTTAATTTAGATAGTCTCAAGGCTGAAAAAAAATCATGGAAATCATCCTTGTTTGGGTCTTCCTAATACTTGAAAAAACATGAAATGAAAGGAAAGAAAAAATGTCTGACATTTGGTCAGAATCAATCTCAAATTTGTATATAAACTCCAAATAAGATCAGTTCAGTTCAGTTCAGTCGCTCAGTTGTGTCTGACTCTTTGCGACCCCATGAATCGCAGCACGCCAGGCCTCCCTGTTCATCACCATCTCCTGGAGTTCACTCAGACTCACGTCTATCGAGTCCGTGATACCATCTAGCCATCTCATCCTCAGTCGTCCCTTTCTCCTCCTGCCCCCAATTCCTCCCAGCATCAGAGTCTTTTCCAGTGAGTCAACTCTTCTCATGTGGTGGCCAAAATACTGGAGTTTCAGCTTTAACATCGTTCCTTCCAAAGAAATCCCAGGGTTGATCTTCAGAATGGACTGGTTGGATCTCTTTGCAGTCCAAGGGACTCTCAAGAGTCTTCTCCAACACCACAGTTCAAAAGCATCAATTCTTCGACACTCAGTCTTCTTCACAGTCCAACTCTCACATCCATACAGGACCACAGGAAAAACCATAGCCTTAACTAGACGGACCTTAGTCGGCAAAGTAATGTCTCTGCTTTTAAAATGACACTGGAACTTATAATTCATTTTTCTTTACATTGAGATTTTCCAAAGTGGCACTATCAACATTTTGGATTGGCTAGTTCTTTATTACAAGGCTGCTGTCTTATGCATTATAAATGCTTACCAGTGTTCATGGTCTCAGTGGCTCACTGCATGCTACTAGCATACTCCCAGAACTAGTGGTAACAATCAAAACTGACTACCGATATTACTAAGTGTCATTTGGACCAAAATGCCCCCCTTTGAGAACCACTGGTCTGTAATAAAGTCCATTACATGGATTTATTTTTATTTTTTCTTTTTACAGCATAGTTCAAATGTAATTTAAGGATTGTAGCTATATATTTAGATAAGTAATTGGGAGTTTTCTGATTTCATCAAGAAAACTTTCTACAGGTCTACTATGTACTGAATGTTTGTGTCCCTTCCAAATTCCTGTGTCAAAGCCTTGATCCTCCCAATGGGATTTGGAGGTGGGATCTTTGGGAAGGTTTAAATGATGTCATGTGGGTGAAGCCTCCATAATGGAAATAATGGAGCCCTTACAAGTGACACTTTGATCTTTAACTTCCCTGCCTCCAGAATTGTGAGAAAAAGCTGTTTGTTGTTTAAGCTATCCAGTCTATAGTATTTTGTTACAGCAGCCCAAAATGGGTAAGATATATTTTATTCTTTAAAATGTACAAAAAGAAATGTCACAGCTATAGGCTTTATTTCAAAATGACACTACAGTTCATGATCAATGGTGTAGATGGTAGTATAACAACATGTCAGTCAAGTTAATGATTTTGAAGTATTGATTAAACAGTCAATAAAATTTCTACATCTAAATCAGATATGTACTAATTAATTTTGATGATAAAGTTGGTGCATAGTATTGACCATGCTTTTCTATTCTATTGTAAAGCATATAAAGACACAATAAGAGATAGCAAAAAATTTTTTTCTATCATGAAAGCATTAAAATTTTAGATCTTAAATGTATATATTACTAACTTTTTCATGAATTTCTACCTCATTAGAGACAGAAATATTTCAGTAGCATGTGAATAAATGCATCTTAAATCAACAGCAAATATCTAATTTACTATGAAACAATAAAATCATTATCATTACATTAAAGAGAATAAAATTGCTTCATTGTATATATTCACACACTTTTCCTTCAAAAGTCTTAATAGTAAAATAAGATACATGAAATTAAAATAACAAAGATAGATTAAAAAAATAGTGGAAATTTAGAACAACTAAAAAAAAAAAAACTAGGAAGTAATTTTAGAAAGGAAGTAGTAAGTTTAGAGAAGAAGATGGCTACAACATAAATATATGAAAATCAATCTATTTTCCTTATATTAACATTAATCAGCTTGAACACATAATAAAGTCCTACATTCATGAATAATTGCAAATATAATGTAAACTAAACAGAAATAAAGATAAAAGAAATATATTAGTCTTTAAGAAAATAAAAAATAAAACTGCTGTATTTATAGAAGAAAAGAAAGATTATTTTCATGGATGGGAAAACTAATAATGCAAGAATTATATTACAATAGTATCTGGTGCCTACTCGATGTAAAAAAAAAAAACTAGGAAGTAATTTTAGAAAGGAAGTAGTAAGTTTAGAGAAGAAGATGGCTACAACATAAATATATGAAAATCAATCTATTTTCCTTATATTAACATTAATCAGCTTGAACACATAATAAAGTCCTACATTCATGAATAATTGCAAATATAATGTAAACTAAACAGAAATAAAGATAAAAGAAATATATTAGTCTTTAAGAAAATAAAAAATAAAACTGCTGTATTTATAGAAGAAAAGAAAGATTATTTTCATGGATGGGAAAACTAATAATGCAAGAATTATATTACAATAGTATCTGGTGCCTACTCGATGCCTGATACATGGTACACATTATAAATATTTTATATGAATGTCCCAATACCATTCACAAGTATTCTATGAAATTGTTACTGTGATGAATCTAAGTGGGGATAATTATACCTCTATAATCACTAGATAAAGGAACCAATCTATGAAATTAAGTTAAATCTGAACTCTTAGCCACTCCTTTATTGCTTTTCTATTAAATATTCGAAAAGAAGTAGTTTTACTAATCCTGTCATAATAAGGTACATTTATTTTCACTTAATCTGAAAATGATTATAATTCTATAATTAATATATACTGAATGTTTTATATGGCAGGAACTGTTCTGCGCTTTGGAGATATTGAAAAAAATAGTGTTCTGCTTTTTTTTTTTTTTTACCATATAATGGTTGTTTTAGAACATTATATAAATATATATATAATGTATATATTAATAACTAAACATATATAATTTAATTAATCATAAGGCCAATATAATTGGGATAGCAAGGTGATTTAAAAGTAAATATCTATTAGTGTGTATAAGGTAGCATGAGCTGAACACTTACTTCATTTATATATTTCAGCTTTTAAAAAATACTTTAGTTTCTCTTATTTGATGTTATTTCAGCTATAATATATATCCATACCATTTAGAGATTTCTGTCACTAATTCTTTTTTTATTTTACTTTATTTTACTTTACAATACTGTATTGGTTTTGCCATACATCACTAATTCTTAAAAAATTGTATGCTCTTTGCTGCGATTCATGGGGTCGCAAAGAGTCGGACACGACTGTGCAGCTGAACTGAACTGAACTGCCATTACAACTGTTTTTTTAAACTGAAAGATTAAAAGGAAAAATAGAAATGAAACAAAACTTGTGGCAAAAGCTTGAAAGATCTACAGTGATAGGTAAGACCAAAATCATCAGTTTATATTTATCCTTATACTTAATATGCTTCTTCCCACCCCATGTTCATAACATATACTAGCAAATAGGGTATTTAAAATAGTAATTAATATTTGAGAAAACATGAGGAAAAAATTAAGAAATGTATTCTTCAAACAATATTGATTTTCACTTTAATTTGAGGACTGTCTGAGATACAGGTGAAATCTGTTTTTTTTTTTTTCCCTAATACCATAAAGTGGTTCTGAGAAACAGTCTGCAAAATATAAATATAACATTATTTGTGTCATTGTTGCTACAAATGGATTAAATGAATATTCCTTTAACTAATTTGGAAGATACGTCTCTAAACAGAAATCAATATTTCACATAATTAAAATAATAATATGGTAATATATCTACTATTATAATGATTGAAAATTTAATCTTAACACTTCAAAATTTATGCAAAGTAAAGTCTCATAAGTGGTGGCTTATCAATCAGGAATTTTAAAGTTTCAGTAATATTTTACTAAAATGATAATTAAAAAGTTAATCAAAATTATTTTAGAGCCCAAATGACAATAGGAATAGAACTTGCTTTCCTTTGTCACTTTTATTGTCTAAATTGATATCAGTCCAGATCCCAGCAGAATGCATGCTGATGAACAAGTCAAAGGAGCACTATTGCCATTTTGAACCCACTAAATACAAGATGAGAACAGGAAGACATAATAATATGAGCCCTGGTATTTAAAGTGAGGTTTACTTCTTACCGGGCTTCCCTGGTGGCTCAGAGGTTAAAGCGTCTGCCTGCAATGCGGGAGACCTGGGCTCAATCCCTGGGTCGCGAACCTGGGTCGGGAAGTTCCCCTGGAGAAGGAAATGACAACCCACTCCAGTATTCTTGCCTGGAGAATCCAAGGACGGAGGAGCCTGGTGGGCTTCAGTTGACGGGGTCGCAAAGAGTCGGCCACGACTGAGCGACTTCACTCACTCACTTACTTCTTACCTGGTGGCTCAGAGGTTAAAGTGCCTGCCTCCAATGAGGGAGACTCAGGTTCGATCCCTGGGTTGGGAAGATCCCCTGGAGAAGGAAATGGTAACCCACTCCAGTATTCTTGACTGGAAAATCCCATGGATGGAGAAGCCTAGTAGGCTACAGTCCACGGGGTCGCAAAGAGTCAGACACGACTGAGCGACTTCACTTCACTTTACTTCTTATAATTCAATCTAATGGCACTCTTCCTTGGATGATCAAAGCGAATTCTAGAATTCTTCCTCTAGAAGTTCACCTGCCTCTCAGTGGGAAATAATAAGGGAACTTCAGCAATAAAAACAGGTAATAGGCTCTCTCTTGTGATGTCAGTTCTTTCAATTATGGTCGCTGAGTGATACTACCATGAGAAAGCAATTGTTACATTTTTCTCTCTGTATTGTCGTTTTCCATCAAATGGGAAAAACTTTTCAAATGTCTTGGTAGAAATCATATCATGATATTTATCTATTGTAACTCCCAAGAAAATTTATTTGACTACATTTTTTATAAGTCTCCAAGAAATAGCTTCAAGTTTGGTGTTAAATAAAAACATCCCAAACTGAAGGGAAGAAACTAGAGACAGAGAGAGAGACAGAGAGAGACAAAAGAGAGATAGAGAGAAAGAAAGAGGTTTAATAAAAAAAATTCAATTTTGAGAAAATAGATTTCCCTTCTTTCTATATTTTTGTATAAAGCCATTAGCAAAAAAAACATGTAATGGATTAACCAAGAATAGTTGATTCATGCTAAGCAAAAAAAGTAAACAATTTAATTTAATTATGTTGGTAATTATGAAAATATATGCAGTTAAATTCTTTGGAATTCATTATTTTTTGCAAGGATTGATGCTGAAGCTGAAACTCCAATACTTTGGCCACCTGATGCAAAGAACCGACTCATTGAAAAATACCCTGATGCTGGGAAAGATTAGAGGCGGGAGGAGAAGGGGACAACAGAGGATGATATGGTTAGATGGCATCACCATCGTAATGGACATGAGTTTGAGTAGGCTCCAGGAGTTGGTGATGGACAGAGAAGTCTGGCATGCTGCAGTCCATGGGGTTGCAAAGAGTCAGACACAACTGAGCAAATGAACTGAACTGATGCAGTTAAAATTTATTTTCAACTTGAGTGTGGAATAGCTATATAACTGACAATATTTTAGAACTAGTTTTAATTCTAGAGATATTTGAATACAGCATTTGTCTCCTACATCTAAGATTGCTTGAAGAACAAGCCAAATCCATGACAGATTTGGCTGTGATAAATCATTTTTATATGTAGATACCCAAGATTTGTAAGGGAAAGAGTACTAGAAATATTTCTGATTTTTTTTTTAAATCTGACTAAGAGCAGACAGATCAGGAAGTATCAAACAACAAATTTTGATTTACCTGAATCTAAATTAGACAAAGTTAATTTCTATAACAAAATTACCATTATTCTTATTTTACCTATGTGGAGTGCAAAACAGACTGAGATTATGTAATTTTGCCATGGCTGCACAACTAGTAGGGAATGGGTTTAATTTAAACAAAATCGGTCTGGCATAGCATTCTATGCCCTGGCCTTTACACTATGCTGTCCTACATTTTGAAAGCAGGGTTTTGAGACCTGAGAAATCAAATTACTTATCAAAGTAAGAACATGACTTATTTAGTGCCGCCGCCGCTGCCAAGTCGCTTCAGTTGTGTCCAGCTCTATGCGACCCCATAGACGGCAGCCCATTGGGCTGCGCCATCCCTGGGATTCTCCAGGCAAGAACACTGGAGTGGGTTGCCATTTCCTTCTCCAGTACATGAAAGTGAAAAGTGAAAGTGAAGTCGCTCAGTCGTGTCCGACTCAGCAACCCCATGGACTGCAGCCCACCAGGCTCCTCCGTAAGCAATTCCAGTTCCCCCTTATGCGTCCATATGTACCAATCATAGTCAATTATTACTATTTCAGTACAGTATATGCATCATATACATGCTGTCATGTCTTTCTCACAATGATTTTGATGACAATGATGAAATATTTTTAACAATAATTTAAGTTTATTTAGCACATTCTTTATGAGATATGGAAAGCTGACAGAAAAGCAGACATCGATTTTATTCCATGTACTTAGCAACTTTGAAAGCAGCTTAGGTTTCTGAAAATAGCTGACAAGGTACCCGGGAGAACTTAGGTTCAAATCATACTTATATGTCAATTGAAGCTGGAAATGTCACCAGAAAATGGTTTTTCTTTCACCTACTTGACAAGAGATTAGGTTTGGTTTTACCTTATCAAATTTGTAAATTGCCAAGTTAAACAATGTAATTTTGTTCTCCTAATGTAATTAAACTCTTCCTTTCCCCTAATGTCTTTATGGTGCTTTTCCTCGCAGGGAATTGAGGGATGGGGGCTGGTGAGGAAAAGAAATGATAGCTAGTTTAAGAGAGTTTTATTTTTAGTAACCATCACTTTTAGTCTAAATACTATAGTAAACACCACTGATAAATTCATTGCATTCTGTGATTATTCCTATTCCCAAATGACAAATATAATTTTTAGAAAGAGGTGATGGAGCAACATTTATAAAGTCTATACATCCTCCTGATCTAATGCACCCCCCAAATGATTCCATAAGCTGAGCCCAAATCATTCTCTTTTTACTTTCACCTGCCTGTCAATTGTCAGTTTAAAAGAGTCAGATATATATATATATGTATATATATATAATTATTTTATCCTATTCTTCCTATGAAAAATGATGGAAATTTTCACATGACAGTAACTGAAGATGTTCCACAGGCACTAATATTCAGTGTGCTAGTTGAAGCAAGAATGTCTGGATACAATTATTGAAGTCATTTCCCATTGCACTGAAGGTATCCTCTAAAGATGAAGGGTGAATTGATTTATTTATTGCTCTCCTCCAAAACTTCAATTTGATGAATAAACCAGTTTGCATCCAGGTAAAGCTTTCTTGCACATTAGATTCAGCCTCGTCTAAAAACAGAAAAGAAATTCTCGTTCCCCTTTCCTTAATCTGGACAGTAAGGTCTGCCATAGTGTAAATTTTCTATTAGAAGCATATTCATTATTTGATATATACTTAGCAACTTTGAAAGCAGCTTAGGTTTCTGAAAATAGCTGACAAGGTACCCGGGAGAACTTAGGTTCAAATCATACTTATATGTCAATTGAAGCTGGAAATGTCACCAGAAAATGGTTTTTCTTTCACCTACTTGACAAGAGATTAGGTTTGGTTTTACCTTATCAAATTTGTAAATTGCCAAGTTAAACAATGTAATTTTGTTCTCCTAATGTAATTAAACTCTTCCTTTCCCCTAATGTCTTTATGGTGCTTTTCCTCGCAGGGAATTGAGGGATGGGGGCTGGTGAGGAAAAGAAATGATAGCTAGTTTAAGAGAGTTTTATTTTTAGTAACCATCACTTTTAGTCTAAATACTATAGTAAACACCACTGATAAATTCATTGCATTCTGTGATTATTCCTATTCCCAAATGACAAATATAATTTTTAGAAAGAGGTGATGGAGCAACATTTATAAAGTCTATACATCCTCCTGATCTAATGCACCCCCCAAATGATTCCATAAGCTGAGCCCAAATCATTCTCTTTTTACTTTCACCTGCCTGTCAATTGTCAGTTTAAAAGAGTCAGATATATATATATATGTATATATATATAATTATTTTATCCTATTCTTCCTATGAAAAATGATGGAAATTTTCACATGACAGTAACTGAAGATGTTCCACAGGCACTAATATTCAGTGTGCTAGTTGAAGCAAGAATGTCTGGATACAATTATTGAAGTCATTTCCCATTGCACTGAAGGTATCCTCTAAAGATGAAGGGTGAATTGATTTATTTATTGCTCTCCTCCAAAACTTCAATTTGATGAATAAACCAGTTTGCATCCAGGTAAAGCTTTCTTGCACATTAGATTCAGCCTCGTCTAAAAACAGAAAAGAAATTCTCGTTCCCCTTTCCTTAATCTGGACAGTAAGGTCTGCCATAGTGTAAATTTTCTATTAGAAGCATATTCATTATTTGATATAATAAAAGAACTTTTTAAATACTAATTTACTTGAATAATATAATTAAAAATCAGAGATTCAGGCAGCTGCTCTCTGGGCTTCGCTATGCCGCCCAAGGACGACGAGAAAAAGAAAGACGCCGGAAAGTCGGCCAAGAAAGACAAAGATCCAGTGAACAAATCTGGGGGCAAGGCCAAAAAGAAGAAGTGGTCCAAAGGCAAAGTTCAGGACAAGCTCAATAACCTAGTCTTGTTTGACAAAGCAACATATGACAAACTCTGTAAAGAAGTTCCCAACTATAATCTTAGAACTCCAGCTGTGGTCTCCGAGAGACTGAAGATTCGTGGTTTCCTGGCCAGAGCAGCCCTTCAGGAACTCCTTCGTAAAGGACTTATTCAACTGGTTTCAAAACACAGCGCTCAAGGGATTTACACCAGAAACACCAAGGGTGGAGATGCCCCAGCTGCTGCTGAAGATGCATGAACAGGTCCCACCAGCTGTACATTTTGAAAAATAAAACTTTATTTAAAAAAATCAGAGTTCACCAGAAATCAAAGTTAATAGGAAAAAGAGAAACTTGACAAATGGAGATTTTCAAAGTCATGGTCTGATGTCATAGCTCAAGCTGTAGATTTGGGAGAGAAGAGTACAAATAAATATATCATGTTGTGATTCTGTTTCATTCCTTGAGGTAAACAAGGATTTCAAATATGCTAAGTGTACTCTTTGGGATTTCAAGTTATCTTATGAATTTCAAAACAGACTGAAAATGAAATATATGCTGTAGTAACCAAATGGACTAACAACAAAAATAAGACAAAGATATTTTAACCCAGGGTTTAACTTATGATACAAGTTAGAGTACAGAAACTAATTAAGTAATGGAACAGAATTAGCATGCATTTAAAACTATATATTACGTGTTATTCTTGATTCATTTACTTTAAATGTAATGAAATAATTTACTTTCCTTCACTTCCTTCTGGATCATTTCCTCCTAAAAATAGCTAAATGTGCCTATAATTCACAAAATATAAAACACAGTCAGATGTTTTTATTAAAAACTGATATAGATTACAACCGTCTCTAATTTAGTTTAGCACTGGACCCTGAGATTAGCTTAATGGATTCTACTGTACGAGGATTCAGAGTTCCAAAGCACCAAAAAGGATGAAAAAATAAATTTTCTATTTTCCCTCTATCAATTGTGTAAGCTTTGAAGTAATCTCAAATCTGATTTCATCAATTTCTTACCATTTTTCCCTGCCCCTGCTGGTTACTTTTATTATTTCCACCATTACTTTTGCTGAGATCATTTATTTTCCTAGTTTTTGGTTTTGTTAGAAGGTAGATCTGTATCAGTGTTAGGGGCTGGTATGGTGTCTAGGAGAGTGCCGACTGATAGTAAAAATATCTGGCTTTTAATCATAGCACTGGTCCCTCAAACTGTTTTCAGAACTCTATCTAGTATACCTGCTTTATCCAAGCATCTGACATCATTCACTAAATATAGTAACTGCTCAACAAATCTTTAAAGGGAAAAAGAAAGCAGTTGGATCTTAGAAAGTAGTTTAATCCTTTCACAAATTCATTTTAGTTGAGAATAAAAGGAATGATGGGGCTGGTATGGTGTCTAGGAGAGTGCCGACTGATAGTAAAAATATCTGGCTTTTAATCATAGCACTGGTCCCTCAAACTGTTTTCAGAACTCTATCTAGTATACCTGCTTTATCCAAGCATCTGACATCATTCACTAAATATAGTAACTGCTCAACAAATCTTTAAAGGGAAAAAGAAAGCAGTTGGATCTTAGAAAGTAGTTTAATCCTTTCACAAATTCATTTTAGTTGAGAATAAAAGGAATGAAAAAAATATATAGACAAGTAAGTTAAGAGTTAACTGCTGTATGGTTGTTAATAATCACTATTGCTTATAGTGTACCCACTGGGAGACAGGCACTGTTAGATGCTTTGCATCAGCAGTTCTCAAAGTCTTTGGTCTTATGACTCTTTTACACTTCTGAAAATTTTTGAGGGCCCAAAAGAGTTTTTGTTGGTTAAACTATTGATATTTACCAAATTAAGTGTTAAAGTTAAGAAAGTTTAAAAATGATTACTTATATATTGCACCTATCATATTAACATAAATAACAATTATCCCAAAAAGTGAGAAAATGGTCTTGTTTTAACTTTTACAAATATATGTCTACCTTAATACAAAAAGTTTAGCTTCTCATATATGCTTCTGGGGCTTCCCAGGTGTCATCAGTGGTAAAGAATCCACCTGCTAATTCAGGAGATGTAAGGGATGTGGGTTCAACCCCTGGATTAGGAAAATCCCCCTGGAGAAGGACATCGAAACCCACTCCAATATTTCTTGCCTGGAAAATTTCATGGACATTAGGAATGTGGTGGGCTACAGTCCATGGGTCACAAAGAGTTGGACATGACTGAGCATGCACACACACACACACAGAGACAAGTTAAGAGTAAATATAATATGTACTAAGAAACCAAATAAGGAATTAAGGCATACTTAATATGATATGACATGTAAGTAACATGCCCCATGGATTATTATATATCTTCAAATGTCAATAAGACCCTCAGACCATCCAAGATTGAACTCCCAGTCTCTCTCATGCTACTCAAACATGGCCTTCCTCCCATTTTAGCCATCTTAGGAAACGGCTCTCTCATTCATATATTTATGATAACTGGAAACTAAGGAATCATTATTGCCATCTCACTCACTTTCAACTAACATAGGCAGTCTCTCACAAAGTACTAATGATTTTGCTTTCTATTATCTCTCAATATTAATTTTCTTAAATCTCCACTTTATTACTACCTATACCACCATTTTAAAAATTCATCTATTTCAAAAAAACTGTTTTTTGAATCCACTTTTGTCCTTTTCTAATACATCACCCTCATAGCAGCCAAGTATTTTGAAAGGTAAATTCAATGATAACAGCTTCCTATCTTAGAACTTGCAGAGCTTTCTCATTCTTCCTCCTATAAAGAAAATGAAATCTGTTTACGGTGCCACTGTAAAGAATCATCATTCTACTCTCTGCTTCTATGGTATCTTAAATGGAATCATGTGGTTTTTATCCTTCTGGGACTGGCTAATAGTGGCCATCAGAAGGTGAGTCTCTTATACAGATGGCTAATAAACACATGAAAAATGCTCAACATCGCTCATTATTAGAGAAATACAAATCAAAACTACATGAGATATCATTACACACCAATCAGAATAACCATCATCAAAAAGTCTACAAACAATAAATGCTGGAGAGAGTGTAAAGAAAATGGAACCCTCTTGCACTGCTGACAAAAATGTAAATTGACACAGCCACTAAGGAAGATAGTATGGAGATTCCTTAAGAAACTAGGAATAAAACCACCACATGACTCAGCAATCCTACTACTAGGCATAATCCTGAGGAAACCAAAACTGAAAAAGATGCACGTACCCCAGTGTTCACTGCAGCTCTGTTTACAATAGCTAGGACATGGGAAAAACCTAGATGTCCATTGACAGATGAATGAATAAAGAAGTTGTGGTACATATATACAATGGGATATTATTCAGCCATAGAAAGGAAACATTAGCATCAGTTCTAATGAGGTGGATGAAGCTTGAGCCTATTATACAGAGTGAAGTAAGTCAGAAAGAGAAAAACAAATTCGTAACATGTATATATGGAACCTAGGAAAGATGATAT
Source organism: Oreotragus oreotragus (assembly GCA_006410675.1). Taxonomy (NCBI): domain Eukaryota; kingdom Metazoa; phylum Chordata; class Mammalia; order Artiodactyla; family Bovidae; genus Oreotragus; species Oreotragus oreotragus. The sequence goes on from SJYX01006940.1 coordinate 200,811, forward strand.
TGATTAAATTTTTTTCAGGACAGCAGTGGAGACACAGACAGAGAACAGACTTACAGATACGGTGGGGAGGAAGGAAAGGAAGGTGGGGTGTATGGAGAGAGTAACATGGAAACATACGTTAGTACATGTAAAATAGCCAATGGGAATTTGCTGTATGATTCAGGGAACTCAAATCAGGGCTCTGTAACAACCTAGAGGGGTGGGATGGGGAGTGAGGTGGGAGGGAGGTTCAAGAGGGAGGGGACATATGTACACCTATGGTTGATTCATGTTAATGTTTGGGAGAGACCGACACAATACTGTAAGGGAGTTATTATTCATTTAAAAATAGATAAATTAAAAATAATATGAAATAATTAATATCTAAAAAAAAAAAAAAAAACAGAAGGATAAAAAAGCTGAAGGAAGCAATGTAACAGTCCATCAGGATGGAATGAATATCATGATTAAAATTCTCAATGTCCACATCCCACACTCTTACATGGACAAACAAAATACAATATAAATATGTATATAATAGTTTTAACTTTAAAAGTGTTAGGAGTATATGTAAGTCACTTGAGAAGAGGTAGTATAGCTATTCTTTGCTGATGCTCAAAAGTTGTCAGTAGTATGAATGGAAATATATTTGTTTCTGTACATGGATACACAGAAAACACTTTTTCTTCTTTGTTAAAAATGAAGAACCTTATTTTAAAATAGTTATATGTAAATTTCAGATCCCAGTGTTCTAAAATACTTATTGAAATGAAATATGTAGATAATTTCATTTAGGTAACATTGTTTCTATTTTTATTCCGCTGGCTTATATACTGCAACTAGCCATTTTTCCTAGCTTTAGAAACCATAACTTGAAACTATTTAGGACCTTTGAAAATTTTTCTTAGATAAAAATCAATCAACTTAGAGAATGTGAACTGGTATTCTAATCATTATTACTTAAGTGATTTATCATTTGTGTTATATTTCAAATTTCCTAAGGATTAGATGTAGCATTGTACAGATTTTATTTAAATCAAACAGTCATAGAAGTTCAGCAAAAGGTTAGCCAAATCTAGCAATTAGCAATAAGAAACAAAAAAAAGTCTCAGAAAAGTTAGAAAGTATGTACATTAAATAAAAAGGATCAATAGTGAGAGCTTTAAATCCTTCAGGATAATTTTAAAAGTTGTTAATAGAAAGGAAAGGAAAGAAAATGGTTTTCATATTAGAATATTGAGACAACTTTGGGAAATTTTCTATTCCTAAGGCAGTTTTCATAGAACATCAGATGGTACCCTTGACAAAGATTGACATCTAAAATGAGAAAGTTAGAGCAAGTAGAGTAATTCAAGCCCAATAAATCACCAGAACCATATGGTATATATCCAAGATTTCTGAAGGAAAAAAGTGTGAACTAGCATAAATATAGAGGAAAATGATAGTGTGAAGCATAGCCTTAACAGTAGCATCTGTTTTTATAGACTGGAAGATTATTTATTATGTAGAAAATAAAGGGAAATTTTAAAATGTTAAGTAAAAAATTATGTTCTGCCTGTGTTAACCAGTAATATTGTATAATCTTGAATATTTCTGTGCTACTCTTTATCTTTTCTGGATTTTGTTTATCATCAAGCTTTTCTGGCATCTCTCTTTCTTATCTAGCCTATTCTTCTGACCATACATTGTGTTTGTGTTGTCCAGGGTGAAAGCAGGTTTGTTAGTGTGCTATCACATTGATCCTCTTTCATAAAACTGATTTTTTTTTCCTCCTTTGATTGTCTTGTTGTCTTTTTTTGAGTGATAATAAATTAGAATATATTTGATTTCAAGCAAAGTTGGTATGGCTTAATTTGTTTTTCAATCATTAGCTCATTTCTGTTACATGGCTTTGGAATTCAGTTAGGATCCAAAGCATCTACTAATTTGCAGTTGGAGAAAGTGAAAACTCAAAGGACATTGTTTACTTTTTATTGACATATTAGATACTTATAGAAAAGTGCACTAATCATAAATGTAGGAGCTCAGTAAAATTTTACACATGCATAGACTACTGTAGTGTTAGCCACTCGGTTGTGTCCGACTATTTGCGACCCCATGGGCTATAGCCCACCAAGCTCCTCTGTCCATGCAATTCTCGAGAAAGGATACTGGAGTGGGTTGCCATGCCTCCTTAAGGGGATCTTCCCGACCCATAGATTGAACCCGGGTCTCCTACATTGCAGGCAGACTTTCTACCGTCCGTGCCACCAGGGAAGCCCTAATGTAACCTACAGCTAAATCATCATTAAGTATACTGCAGTCCTTTAAGAAGCTTCCTTTTACCCTTACCAATCAGTATGACCCCGAAGGTAACCACTATTCTGAATTCTAATACCATCAGTTAGTATTGCCTGTTTTAAACTTCAAATACATGAAATCACACCAAGTATTTTCTGGCTTCTTTTGCTCCAAATAATGTCTCTGAGGTTCATCAATGCTGTAGTATCTATCCATAAACTAATTTTATTTTTATTTCTAGATAAAATTTCATCTTATAATATACCATATCTTATTTATCTACTATTCTATTGATTGAATTTTGAGCTAATTCTATTTCTGTCTCTTAAATGTAAAGTTGCAATAAATACTCTTGAGCTCATGTGTTTTGCAGAACACATGCACTGTTTTCACTTGATTCTAAACTTAAGAGTGAAACTGTTAGTCATAGAGTAAGCCTGTAATCAAATGTAGTGTTGCATTTAACACTCAAATAAAAGTATATATGAAAGTCTGATGGCTTCACATATCATCAACATTTGGTATCATCAGTCTTTTCAATTTAGCTATTGATGACAGGGTAAAGGATGCTCATTGTGATATTAATTCACATTTCACTGAGGAGTAATGATAACACAGTTTATGATGTTTATTGGCTATTTGAATATCCTCTTTTTCAAAGTATCTATTGATGTTTTTCTCATTAAAATATCAGGTCTTTAATCTTTCTCTGGAGAAGGCAATGGCACCCCATTCCAGTACTCTTGCCTGGAAAATCCTATGGATGGAGGAGCCTGGTAGGCTGCAGTCCATGAGGTCGCTAAGAGCTGGACATGACTGAGCGACTTCACTTTCACTTTTCACTTTCATGCATTGGAGAAGGAAATGGCAACCCACTCCAGTGTTCTTGCCTGGAGAATCCCAGGGATGGGGGGAGCCTGGTGGGCTGCCGTCTCTGGGGTCGCACAGAGTCGGACACGACTGAAGCGACTTAGCAGCAATCTTTCTCTGATTCTAGGAGATATATATTCTGGTCTTGAGTCCTTTGTTAATCTATCATCTATCTACGTATTTATTTATCTATACATGGATGTTATAAATACCTATTTATTTATCTATACATGGATGTTATAAATTTTCCTGAAGCTCAGTGAGACTTATTTTGTGCTCTTAGAATACTGTTTTAAAAATCTTTTCCTACCTCAAGATCATGTAAAAATTTTCCTATAATTCATCTAAATGCTTCATTGTTTTACATTTACACTAATCTATCATCTATCTACCTATTTATTTATCTATACATGGATGTTATAAATACCTATTTATTTATCTATACATGGATGTTATAAATTTTCCTGAAGCTCAGTGAGACTTATTTTGTGCTCTCAGAATACTGTTTTAAAAATCTTTTCCTACCTCAAGATCATGTAAAAATTTTCCTATAATTCATCTAAATGCTTCATTGTTTTACATTTACACTTAGATATATGATTCTTCTTGAAACATTTTTAATGTACAATATGAGGAAAAGGGTCAATGTTTCTGTTTTTCCAAAGCAATGTCTGATGGTTCTTGCACTATTCATTGAAAATACCATTTTTTTTCTCACTGAATTTCACTGGTGTCTTTGTCCTAATTCAAATTAAATAGAATTTTCTATAATATTATATTATTCAATCACCTGTCTTTGCCACTGAAAGGAATATAAGTCCATAGCCCATAATTTTCTAATATTCCACTGGAGTTTCCAAAGATTACTTGGAAAACAAAACACACATACAAAGAATGGGAGAAACAGGAAAGGGGAAAACACTTCTGTCATAGGAATGCATTTGCTGGATTATATTAACCATACTGAAAATATGTAAAAATGTGCCATCCATATTGCACTCAGAATCATCTTTAAAAGCATGTATCACATATAGTTCTGATTGAACATCTCCTGTGCTTCCTATTGTACTTGGCCCAACATGTTATCATATTGTGGTCTATGATAAACTCTCCAATCTTATCTCTAACCACTTTCCTATGGCTAACATGTTGTATTCAGCTAGCTTGTTTTTCCCTAAACAAGGCAAGTTTTCCTCATTCACATTTCACCTGGAATGCTGATGCCCAAGTTTGTGCTCTGCTGAATCAGTTTTTTTATTCTCCTTTCAAGTTACAGTTCCAATTCACATTTTCCTATTTTGTTTTATTAAAGTTGTCAACTCCTGACAGAATCTCTATGTATCCATTGCATTGGTATATATATTTTTATTATTATCTAGTTGTTTTCTATCCATTTATAAATTTGTATAAATTAATTATATTTTAGTATTTTTAGTATATTTAGATGTTATAATATTTCTTATAGCTCATATTTATTGACAATTTATTTTTTTATTCAGGCATAAGAAAATACACTTGTAGACAATAAGACATTGAATATTCTTAGACTGATCTTTTAATATAAAAAAGTGTTTTTTAATTCTAATAAACACTGAGAGATTAAAAAATAAATCAAATATAGCTCATGTTTAGGCTGACTATGTAGAAAACTTTGGACTCTTACCTAAACACTAGCTACTTTTAAATAAAAAAGAAAAGCACTAATCCAGAATGATTAAATCTTATACAAATGGCAAAGAAGTATATAATAGCTTAGGATTTTTATTTGTTTATTGTTTAAAGGATATGCGTTCATATGAGTGCCTGTGTCTGTGAGCGTATTTCCCTTTAAAATTTACATCCTTTGAACAATTATAGGCTTACAAAAACTGTCAAATTATTTTCCTCCCCAGAAGGAAATGGCAACCCACTCCAGTATTCTTGCCTGGAGAATCCCATGGGCGGAGGAGCCTGGTGGGCTACAGTCCACGGGGTTGCAAAGAGTCGGACACGACTGAGCGACTTCACTTTCCAGGCCCGTTCTGTTCATTTCTACCATGAAAGAAATCATAAACTAATTTTTCAATAATTTTTGGAGATTTCAATGAAGTTCATTTTAATTCTCAACATTAGACATTTTCAAATATTCCATCCTTTTTTAAAAATATGTGGTCAAAATTTTAAAGGCCCACTTAACAGAGAGAAGGCAATATATATGATGGAAGTATTTAATAATAGGATGAATAAGATGACACTTACCTTTATCTATTAAAACAGAATATTAGGCTCTCTCTTTCCAGTCAATTAGTTTTAACATTCTATAATTTTTATGAATTTAAAATGTAAAAACAAGCTACTTACTGATATGCTTCATGACTAAGTTGAACTCTATCAATTAGCAGAAACAATCCTGGTGGCTTCAAATCTCCTTAGCAAGAAGTCTGACATTCCTCCAAAAGTGGCTGCTGTTTCTGCCTGGGATACAAATATGCAGCAGTGAACAAATGTAGATGTTCACTTGACTAAAATTCCAACAATGTGGTCCAGAGTCAGTGACAACAAAGATACATTTTCAGCAGTGCTGGCAATCTCTGAAAGTGACTGGAATGAGTCAATAAGGTCCTTAGTGATTTCTGCTCAGGGAAACTGAGGTGCCTCTAGCAAAAACAGAAGATATTATTGCCAACCAAGAAGTGAGATCTTACAAGACTGTGGGAGAAAACAGAGCAAGATAAGCCATATCTTTTAGTACGAAAACTTGAGACTGATAACAAGGAAAATGAAGCATAAGTGATTTCTAAAATGTGTAAAAAGAAAACATATACTCCATTCATGTCCCAAATATATGAACTGCAAGAGAAACAGATACCAGCAAGGAAATGTACTCTGGATGTAGTGAGAAAGAAATGTCTCCTAGGGCAAAACACCACAGTAGACACAAGTGTTGTTATATTTTCCATTCACATTTTTTAATAACAAAGAGGTAAGCTATTTGGGTAACAGCATATTAAAAATTGGGAAACTGTCTTTTAAATGGAATAACTGAATTTATCTTAACAAGTAATAGGCATGCTATTGAGAAACTGTAAATTTGTATATGACATTTTAACTCAAGAATGTTGAATACTATATTTTTTGTGTTTTACTAGCAAGTGATTATTTCCTTGATGCTATAATAGAGAGTTTTACAAGTAAGTTTAGGAAATGCCTTGGTAAAACAAGTGGTATACAGATAACTCATCTCAATCCTTTCCTATATATTAAACAAAGTTTCCGGTTATGTTGATAAAAAGATTTAAGGTAGCTCCAGGTCCCATTCAGACAGAAATCTCTAAATTAAGATTGTCCCACTAAAACCTAAAATTTTCTACTAAACTTTAGCAATTTGGTCAATGCCTCTTTTTGGAGGCTATATTGTTCCTTTTGTAGATTCTTCAGTTTTAAGTGAAGGAAGGAAGAGTATATTATTTGCAAAAGGTTGGATATCACAAATGAGTCTGACATAGGGAACCCCTAGGCTGTTTAACTGTTTATCAAGAAATTTGTTTTAAAAATGTGATTGGTGGAGCTGACCCTGAAAATGAATAGTTCTAGAAAGTGAAAAGAATAATAAAAAATGTGTTATAATCTTGCTTAGTTTTTTTTCTTTTAATCTGCAACTGAAAAAATCAAATATTCTTAAGCTAAATATTTTGAAAAGTCTATATTGAAAGTTCTTCCTTTAAATGTGTCATTTATTCTCTCTAAATGTATATCTAAAAGGACATTTTCCCTTGTTACTAATGAAAGTCAGTATAATCTAATAGAGTATTATTTGGGCTTATGTCCTTAAACTATATAGAGCAATATAGATTATATCTGATCACCCAATTCTTTGTCAATACACATGAAAGACTAATTCTGAACTTAGGTGAAACTAAATATTTGGAGAGATTTGGTATTATGGAAGTCAAAAGTAGATAATTTTTTTTCTTTTACTTTTCTTCCTTTTGTATTTTCTAATGCAATAACTGCAACAGGCTTTTTAGAAGTAAGAAATGTTTATTAAAACTATTATTACGTCAAGAAACTTTAGGAAACTAGAAGAAAGAGAAAATTAAATTCAAAACAAGCACTAGAAACTAAGACTTAGAAGAGAAGTTAGTGAAATTGGAAATAGGAAATCAACAGAGAAAATCAACAAAACCAAAGCCTGATTCTGTCAATATGCCTTTAGCCACAATAACTGTGAAAGAGTACTACAAAATTTTTTCTAGAAAATATAGAATAAATCTTCATGATTTTAGATTAGACAAAGATTTCTTAGATATGACATCTGAAGCATAAAGATACAACAGAAAAAACAGGTAAATTTTACTTTTCAAATTTAAAAAAACCTGTGTTTTAAAGGATATCATTAAAAGAGTGAAAGGCAATCCAAAGAATAGAAAAAAATATTTATAAATCATATACATGATAAGAAACTTGAACCAAAAACATATAAGACAAAAAGCTTACAACTCAATGAATGAAAAGACAAATAAACCTGATTTAAAAATGTATGATGGATCTGAATAAACATTTCTTAATGGAAGGTTTATAAATGACCAATAAGCACATTAAAAGATTCCCTACCTCATCCAGCAGAGATGTGCAAATCATAACATCATGAAATATCACTTCATACCCATTATAAGGAGAATAATAAAAATGTCAGAGAGCTACCACAATTTTTGATAGAGTGTGGACAAATTGGTACATTCATACTCTGCTGGAGAGAATGTAAAATGGCTGCACCATTTTTGAAAACATTCTAGCAGTTTCTCAAACAGTTAAGCATAGCTGTACCATATGAGCCAGCAGTTTCATTTCTAGGTTTATACCCCCCAAAACAAAAATATATAGCAACACAAAACATATACATAAATGTTTATATTGCCTAATAGCCTACACCTGGAAACAACCCAAATTCCATGAATTGATGAATGGATAAACAAACTGTGGTATATCCATACAATGGGCTGTTATTCAGCCACAAAGTGAAGTCGCTCAGTTGTGTCCAACTCTTTGCGACCCCATGGACTATAGCCTGCCAGGCTCCTCTGTCCATGGGATTTTCCAGGCAATAGTACTGGAGTGGATTGCCATTTCCTGATGCTTGTTGATATAGGGACCTTGAAAATATGCTAAGTAAAATAAATCGATTACAAGAGACCACATATCATATGATTTATTTTATATGAAATGTACCAAACAAAGACATCTATGGAGACAAAAAGTAGATTAGAGGTTGGTTAGCAGTGGGAGGAGATTAATAGGATAGAGGATAGTAGATGACGAGCAGAGTTTCTGTTTGATTTAGTAAAAATGGTCTAAATTTGACTGTGGTAAAGGTTGCACAGACCTGTGAATATAGTAAAAATAATGAATTTTATACTTTAAAAGAATGCTTTAACTTCTGAGCCACCAGGAAAGCCGAATGAACTGTATGGTATGTAAACTGTAACTCATAGAGCTATTTTTAAAGTTAAAAAAAAAAAAAAAGTCATTTTGAGCTGCTGTAACCAAAAGAAAAAGCAAAAGAAAATAAAGCCCTCCCCCCAACCACCACCACCACAAATATATAGTGCTGCTTTCTACATGCTGTTTTTCCTCATCTGCATGGTTAAATGTGCTTGTCTGTACTTATCAGTCCAGGCCATGAGAAGAGGGAAAGAAGATTAGAGCAAAGAGCTTAAAAAGATGATCTGAAAATTTCACATATCACTTTTACTTAAAACCATTGGATCAAGATTCCATGTCCAAAGCTAGATCCACAGAAGGTTGGGAAATTTCAGTGTTTATGCACCCAACTAAAACATGGAAGTTCTGTTTTCAAAAGAAAAGAAATAAGGTCAAACAGAAAGACAGAGAGACTGAGTGGGAAGGAGAAAATATTGATACATTTGGTTGCCTCTATTATAATTTTAGTTTCACCTCTTCTCTTAGGATAGAACTTAATTTTTCATTATAATTACAATAAAATATAAACTCCAACCATGGACCATAAGGCTTTATATTTTCTGACCTTCCTCATTTCTGATCTTATCTCTGACTGCTATCCTCTTTGCTAATTAGACCAACAAAAACTAACTTTCTCTCCAGTCCCTTCTATATCTATACCAAGCTTTTTTTAAATTAGGATTTTTATATATTGTCATTATCTATTCCTTTAATTGGAAAACACTCTCTTTCACAATATCCCATGGTTGGGCCTTTCTTCCCATTCAGTTTTTAGCCCTTTAGAGATATTTTCCATGGCCATCCCAAATAAATTATACCAGTTGCTACTGCTCTCTTTACTCTGCACTTTTCCCTCCAATAGTAATAACCTCTAACTATAATTACTGCTTGTGGAAGAGTCATATTTATTCCCTTGTTTAATAACTATAATTAGTCCCTTGAACATGATCTCATTTGTTTGTTTATTTGTATACTTAATATCAATCTTTTTACAATGATAAAAATAGACCGTATTTTTCAACAGACCTGACATGACACATAATAGTAATCATTTATAGAATGAATGAATAAAAATAAAATTGGTTGCGATGGTAGAAGTAGTTGTTGTTTCATCTCTAAGTCGAGTCCAGTTCTTCTGTGACCCAGTGGAATGTAGCCCACTAGGCTCCTCTATCCATGGAATTTTCCAGGCAACTATACTGGAGTGGGTTGACATTTTCTTCTCCAGGGGGTCTTCCCCATCAAGGTATCAAACCCGTATCTCCTGCACCAACAGACAGATTCCTTACTACTAGGAGCCTCCAGGGAAGCCCTCTCGGGTATTTGTTCAGTAGCTATGTTATGTCCAATTCTTTGCAACCCCATGAACTGCAGCATGCCAAGCTTCCTTGTCCTTCACTACCTCTCTGAGTTTGCTCAAACTCATGTCTGTCGAGTAAGTGATGCCATTCAACCATCTCACCCTCTACCCCCTGTCCTCTTTCCCTCAGTCTTTCCTGGTTTCAGGGTCTTTCCCATTGAGTCAGCTATTTGCATCAAGTGATCAAAGTATTGGAGCTTCAGCATCAGTCCTTCCAATGAATATTCAGGATTGATTTCCTTTAGGACTGACTGATTTGATCTTCTTGCTATCCAAGGGACCCTGAAGAGTCTTCTCCAGCTTTTGAACAACAGTTCAAAAGCATCAATTCTTCAGCACTCAGCTCAGCTTCAGCACTCAATTCTTTATTGGTCAAACTCACACATCCACACATGACTACTGGAAAACCCATAGCTTTGACTATACGGACCTTTGACAGCAAAGTGATGTCTCTAGTTTTTAACACACTCTCTCTAGGTTTGTCATAGCTTTTCTTCCAAGGAGCAAACATCTTTTAATTTCATGGCTGCAGTCACAGTCTGCAGTCATTTTGGAGCCAAGAAAATAAACTCTGTCACCATTTCCACTTCCCCTCATCTATTTGACATGAATTGATGGGACCAGATGCCATGATCTCCTTTATTTTAATGTTGAGTTTTAAGCCAGCTTTTTACTGTCCTCTTTTACTTTGACCATGAGGCTTTTAGTTCCTCTTTGCTTTCTGTCATTAAAGTAGTATCATCTTCATATCTGAGGTTGATATTTCTCCCTGCAATCTTGATTCCAGTTTGTGCTTCATCTAACTTTGCATTTCGTGTGATATACTCTGCATAGAAGTTAAATAAGCAGGGTGACAAAACGAGTATTTGATGGACTCCTTTCCCAATTTTGAACCAGTCCACTGTTCTATGTCCTATCCTAAATGTTGCTTCTTGTCTAACATATAGTTTCTTAGGATTCAGGTAAAGTGTTCTGGTATTCTCATCTCTTGAAGAATTTTCCACAGTTTATTGTGGTCCACACTGTCAAAGGCTTTAGCATAATCAGTGAAGCAGATTTTTTTTTTTTCAATTCCCTTGCTTTTTCTAGGATCTATTAGATGTTGGCAATTTGATCTCTGATTCCCCTTCCTTTTCTAAATACAGATTGTACATCTGAAAGTTCTCAGTTCACATACTGCTGAAGCCAAGCTTGAGGGTTTTGAGCACAATCTTGCTAGCATGTGAAGTGATTGTAATTGTACCATAATTTGAATATTCTTTGACATTGCCTTTCAATTGCCTATCCAATTTCCTTGGGATTGGAATGAAAACAGACTTTTTCCAGCCCTGTGGCCACTGCTGAGTTTTCCATATTTGCTAGTGTATTGAGTGCAATACTTTCACAGCATCATTTTTTTAGGATTTGATATAGCTCAGCTGGAATTGGAGCTGACTGTGGCTGAGATTATTAGCTTCTTAGTGCAAAATTCAGGCTTAAAATCGAAGAAAGTAGGGGAAACTGCTACTCACTTCAGCTCACCTGCACCAACTTTATTTGTAGTGATGCTTCCTACGGCCCACTTGACTTCACACTCCAGGATGTCTGATTCTAGATAAATGACTACACCCTCATGGTTTTCTTGGTCATTAAGACCTTTATTGTACATTTCTGTGTATTCTTGTTATCTCTTAATCTCTACCACTTCTGTGAGGTCCTTACTGTTTCTGGCCTTTATTGTGTCCATCTTTGCATAAAATGTTCCCGTGGTGTCTCCAGTTTTCTTGAAATGATCTCTAGTTTTTCCCATTCTATTATTTTCCTTAAAAAGGTTTTATCTCTCCTTGCTATTCTCTAGAACACTGCATTCTGTTGGGTAAGTCTTTTGCTTTCTCTTCTTTTTTCAGCTATTTTTAAGGCCTTCTCAAAAAACCACTTTTCTTCTTGTATTTCTTTTCCTTGAGGATTATTTTAATCACTGCCTCCAGTACAACGTTACAAACCACTGTCCATAGTTCTTCAGGCACTCTGTCTACCAGATCTAATCCCTTTAACCTATTCATCACCTCCACTGTATAATCATAAGAGATTTGACAAGGACACACCTGAATGGCTTAGCAGTTTTCCCTACTTTCTTCCATTTTAAGCCTGAATTTTGCACTAAGAAGCTGATAATCTCAGCCACAGTCAGCTCCAAGTCTTGTTTTTTGCTAACTGTATAGTTTTCCCATTTTGCTTCAAAGCGGTAGTACATAGGAAAAAAAAAAAAAAAGAAAGGAATACCTTTTCTAGTGTTGGAATAGAAGAGGATTGATTTCCTGGAAGAAATGTCCAGACACCTACAGTAACATTTTAATGTGGCCAGATGAAAGAAAGACTGAAAATTTTAAAAGTTTACTTTTCTTGTTAAATAAAAAGTATAGCCATTCAAGGATCTTAACAAATTATACTGGGGTCACATTATGTACTACAAGAATAGGATGATAAAAGTCAAGACTGGGGAGGTTGTCAGGTCCAGTTTAAAACCAAATTATTTACAGAGTGGTTTTTACTATGAAAAATAAATCCACCAATGCCACATGGCATATTCCTCATTGTTCAGGTCATTAAAGTGTTTAAAATGTTTAAAAACTATCTCATAAATGTAAAAATTCACCTCACACAATTTTAACCTACAGGTAACATTGCTTCATAGCATCTTGTGAGTTTATTATTGTCTTGTTTCATCAACTAGTAGTCTCCTCCATGTATTCACAGCATAGAATCCTAGAAAATTCCATACCAAACTTTATGAGGGGAAAAGTTTTAGCATTTTATGTCCAAAGACAATCATTTAGGGCCTATGTATAAAATGTCCAATATAATAGGTAAGAGAAAATGTCTCTGAAAACATACATGAAGGAAACAGAATCCTTGTAAACTCAAACTTTCCATGGCAGACATTTAATTTGCTTTTTCAACATTAGCTTAATCCTTTAATACCTATGTTTCTTTAACAATGCATAAAACTTCCAAAGCTGGGGCTGAATGGCGTCTTTCTAAAGCTTCCTACGGAGAGCTACTCCTAATAGTCCAGTAGTGATGGAGGGTTTCTTTCAGTTCCTTGGAGCTGTAGGCTTGAATGTTGACAGGAGGAGCTCACCTTTTATCCTTCTGATGAGAGAGAGTCACAGACAGGCTTTGGACTGATCTTCTGAATGAGATGAAAAGGCTTCATCTCTATTCTGTATCCACATTTTAACTTTTATTAATGCTATGGTACATTATATTAGAGAGCATATTTTGAGACATATCAGGTTAGGATGGAGGCTCCAAAATAAAAAGGTACAACCACCTCACTGTTAAAACCTAAATTATTTACCATCTTTATTGCACTATTTTTAATTGGAAAGAGACTTAAACTTTTTAAACTCCAAATGCAATTTCTCATCTCCTTTTTATTTAGGAGAAACACAGCTTAGAGAGCTCCTCAGTCACTTCGGACATGATCCCATGGTATGGCCCCCAGAGTGTCAGAAGCACGATCCTCTGTTACTACTGCTTTAGACAAAGAGATGGGAATACCAGACCACCTAACCTGCCTCTTGAGAAATCTGTATGCAGGTCAGGAAGCAACAGTTAGAACTGCACATGGAACAACAGACTGGTTCCAAATAGGAAAAGGAGTACATCAAGGCTGTATATTGTCTCCCTGCTTATTTAACTTATATGCAGAGTACATCATGAGAAATGCTGGCCTGGAAGAAACACAAGCTGGAATCAAGATTGCCAGGAGAAATATCAATAACCTCAGATATGCTGATGACACCACCCTTATGGCAGAAAGTGAGGAGGAGCTAAAAAGCCTCTTGATGAAAGTGAAGGAGGAGAGTGAAAAAGTTGGCTTAAAGCTCAACATTCAGAAAACGAAGATCATGGCATCCGGTCCCATCACTTCATGGGAAATAGATGGGGAAACAGTGGAAACAGTGTCAGACTTTATTTTTTGGGGCTCCAAAATCACTGCAGATGGTGACTGCAGCCATGAAATTAAAAGACGCTTACTCCTTGGAAGAAAAGTTATGACCAACCTGGATAGTATATTCAAAAGCAGAGACATTACTTTGCCGACTAAGGTCCGCCTAGTCAAGGCTATGGTTTTTCCTGTGGTCATGTATGGATGTGAAAGTTGGACTGTGAAGAAAGCTGAGCGCCGAAGAATCGATGCTTTTGAACTGTGGTGTTGGAGAAGACTCTTGAGAGTCCCTTGGACTGCAAGGAGATCCAACCAGTCCATTCTGAAGGAGATCAACCCTGGGATTTCTTTGGAAGGAATGATGCTAAAGCTGAAACTCCAGTACTTTGGCCACCTCATGCAAAGAGTTGACTCATTGGAAAAGACTCTGATGCTGGGAGCGATTGGGGGCAGGAGGAGAAGGGGACGACCGAGGATGAGATGGCTGGATGGCATCACGGACTCGATGGACGTGAGTCTGAGTGAACTCCGGGAGATGGTGATGGATAGGGAGGCCTGGCATGCTGCGATTCATGGGGTCGCAAAGAGTCGGACACGACTGAGCGACTGAACTGAACTGAACTGAGACTCCTTATCACCTGACATGCTCATCCAGAATAGATATCTATGCTACTGGCAGGGACAGTCCCACCCTCATGAGACTGTTTACAGCAGTATTTGTGTAGGTGTGAGACAGGTACTTCTCTTTAATCTCACCCAGTAGAGCCAAGATGCCACAGGAACTAACAATGAGATTGTATTTTAAGTTCAGGAGTAACAAAAGGGAACTATCACACAGAAAGGATCTTAAAGCTACTTCACAGGCACCCAGCACTCGTAGGATTGTCTCTAATGCTGGATACTCTTCAGTTTCAGGGTCATGAAATCCTTATCACAGCCCTGTGTATGCTTCAGTGTCTTCTACTTTCTAGGGTAGGCCAAACGGTCTCCAAATTCAAAGTCAGGAATATATTTTTATCTTCAGTTTAAAGCTTCAGTTCTCTTGACCCATTGCTGATGACTTTCCAGAGTAATTAAGAATAGGGAAGTATTTTACCTTCCAGAAAATCTGTTTTTCCAGAATTAGAAATATTCTCTAGATCTATGACTCCAGCTGAATATAGTCTAATATTAATTATTCTAGCAAACTCTGAGTAATCTAGATTTAAGTAAACCTTATGGAAGACATCAGAAGCCTGTTTAACTGTGGCTGCATCAAGCGCAGTCCAATTTTTTTTTTACCTGCTCATTAAGAACTTTAAAAACCCTGGGGGTCTAGAATCATTTGATTATGCTTTGAACTAACAGATTTTGATAGATTATTATATTTTATACTTACTAATAATTATAAAATAATATGATCAAGAAAACCCTCATTGAATCATATATATGTGTGTGTGTGTGTGTGTATATATATATATATATATATAAACATTACAGAATTTGATTAACTCTCAGACTTNGTATATAATATACATATATGTGTATATAGTATATATATATATTGTATATAGTATATATGTATATAGTCTATTATAGTCTAATAGCTGTCTCTTATACACATCTAGATGTGTATAAGAGACAGATATATATATATATAAACATTACAGAATTTGATTAACTCTCAGACTTTAATAATTCATTTGCCTTCACTAAGAGTTTGAAAGCTATTTCCACTTGGAGATTTATCTTTAGGTTAAGGCCATTTCACATTATATGATGGGGTGTTCAAGTAAAATACTCTTTGTTCTTAATACTATGAAAATAGAGGGATCCTTTCACTTTGGATGGACATCTGAATAGATAAGAACTTGCAGAAAGCTGAATCAATGTCCTCAAGGCGTTTTCTTTGTTCTCAATCTCTTTAAAAAGAATCAGCTAAAATGATAATTTATAAAACATTTAAAATACCCAGAACAATTTTTTTCACATTAAAATTCTAGACTAGTACATTAAAAAGAAAGAACAGCATCTTTCATTGTTTTTCTTTAAAACTTGCAAATGAAAGTTAGAGACACAATATCAGTATTCTCACTTAAGGGAGCAGTGTATAGATATAGTACTTCACTTGAAAATTAGAAAAGAAAGCCTAATACATAAGAGAGAGAAAGCGAGAATGATAAAGAAGTAATATTACTTGTTTTGGAGACAAAATATCGATACTAAGTAACAACAGTTAAAATGATTCATCAAAAATGCTCAAAAGTAAAAATTTATATTTTTCTAAAATTTCTCCAGATTTTCACACATGAACTAGATAATATGTTCATATGATCATATAAATCAAATAGCATCTCATTCTTTTCAGAATTGGAGACTTCTGATACAAAGGGTGTCATTATGACTTTTGGAACCTGGGATTCTGCTTAGACAGACTGACCACAAATTGCCACTGAAAATCAAGACATTTTGAGAGAGATTGGAGCACTGTCCATAATTACACCAAGGCAAACCAAGAATACACTTGGTATATCCTCTAGGGATAACCTACACTGTTCCCTGAAAACAAGTCAGCTATTTTCATCCTGTTTCTACTGTTTCTTATACTAGCCACCATTTTAGCCTAACGTTTTCAGAGATGAAAGTGAAAGTGTGAGTTAGTCATGTCCACTCTCTGTGACCCCATGGACATTAGCCCAGCAGGCTCCTCTGTGCATGGAATTCTCCAAGGAAGAGTAGTGGAGTGGGTCTCCTGAATTGTAGGCAGATCCTTCACCAACTGAACCACTAGGGATATTCTCTGAGTTATCTTAGTGACTCACATTTTCACAAGTGCCTACCCCTAAAATTAAATAATATCTCACATGTAATGCCTGGCACTCATAGTAAAGTTAAAAGCTCTCTAACATCCATTCAGCAAACAATACAATTATTGCTTATTCTTCCTTAAATTTTGGAGTTACCTATCTTGTTTTCTGGAAAATAAAGAAGTCAAAGATTCCTTAGTGTTCATAGCACAAAATATATGGAGAACAATCTTTATTGGAAGCTCCATCTTTACAATAGTAATATAAATACATCATAAAATACTTATCAATTAAAAGATTCTTCATTGTTAATAAAAACTATTAGAGAAAATTTAAATAAGTAAAATACTATGGAATCAGCTCTCAATATATAGAGAAGGTTGAGTGATATTCCAGTCAGAGGAAAAGTAAACAAAGGATATGATCCAGGGAAACTTGCTTAAGATGGCAGTTGATCTTGAATATCACATAGGGAAAAGAGATAAGAAAAAGATGTTTCCATCCTAATGGAAAACACATTGCACAGAAAATGCAGTGGTTAGATTGTGCACATTCTTCAATGTCAGTAACATAAGTTAGAGTTTCACACTGCAGGCAAAAAAATGTGTCATAGGCTATTTTAGATAGAGTAGGAAAGTGACATGATCAGCTCTGAAACTTTGGAAGATTGTGCTGACATTATATTGGCTGATTTTAGAAGAGGAAATTCTAGAGAAAGAGTTGCAGGGTCATGTGGCTGACAGAGAGGAATAAAGCTCTGTTGTGAAGGAGCTGCATCCAGAGGAGATAAAATGGAACAATGTGATAATATCTTCTGCTTAATTCAGAAAGTTCCCAATTACATGTTCCTGCCATTTATTTTTATTTAACATGATGACAAAACATATTAAAGATCATGACAGGAGTTATGCCTGTGAAAACTGATATATAAAAGCATGAAACAGAATTTAATTAGAGTTTATTGCTCAGTTATTAATAAATAAAAATGAGGAATCAGAGGCTTCTCAATAAAATGGATATAACTTAATAAAAATCAGCTTGGGCACCATAAAAAATAATATGTTTCTGTATGTACAACTTAAATGTTATGAATGATGGTATTATTGTAAACTATTCCAGTGTCCATGTGATGTAGTTTGAAATATCATTTCAAATGAAAATTTCTTGTCAGAAACCTCTGATGAAACTTTGCTTTAGGAATAATTTTTGAAAAGCATTTTGAAGAGTCCATTGCAATTCACTTAACTTTATTATGACACCCTTAATGTGATGTTAAGCGTGTATAAAAAGTTACAATAGTACAAAGTCTAGAATTAGATTTTAAACTAGAGCACTGGTAATGGAATAAAAAACATGTGTAGGTGGATATGAAAACCCTAATAGAGGTAGAACAGTTAAAATGTCAAATGACTTGCTTACATTTAGGGAATTATCAGTATGATGAATTTCTAGTAGACGAAGGTTATATTTATTCAGTTATATATTGCATATAATGACCCTATATGTGTATGCTACCTGGAATGAAAAAGGCTCTACTCTTTAAAGGAGGAAAGATCAAATGGAATTGAGAAGAATTTAAAAGTTTTTGTAACATGCATAGAGTGTACCAAATTTATACTGTCAACCTTATAGCACCCACTAAAATGAAAAAGTACATAAATAGAAAGATAGTATATATAATAAAGTTATAAGGAAATATAATAAAGTTATAAGGAAATAAACTTGAATTTTAAAACATTTACAACAACCACTAAAATAAATAAGTAAATACAAACATACATAAATAAAAAGATAGTGTATCTAATAAAGTTGCAAAGGAGATAAAATTAAATTCTAAAACATTTCTCAAATAGTCCACTCTCTGCTAATTATTATTCAGTTTCTATCAGCAAGTCAAACATGCAGATGTCTATTTTTCTGTTGTCAAATTCTCAATATTAAGAGTCTGCTGATCATGAATGTTTCTTGATTATAACAATTGCTCATAGATCTGAACCTACCTATAGTATTAGAAACTTTTCAGGGTGTGGGTGTGTGTGTGTGCCTGCTCAGTTGCTCAGTTGTGTCCAACTCTTTGTGACCCCAGGAACTGTAGCCTGCCAGGCTCTTTTGTCCATGGGATTTCCCAGGCAACAGTACTGGAGTGGGTTGCCATTTCCTTCTCCAGGGGATCTTCCCTATTTCAAATCCTCAAAGATGATGCTGTGAAAGTGATGCACTCAATATGCCAGCAAATGTGGAAAACTCAGCAGTGGCCACAGGACTGGAAAAGTTCAGTTTTCATTCCAACCCCAAAGAAAGGCAATGTCAAAGAATGAGATGTGTATAAGAGACAGACTCATGTCTCTTGCATTGACAGGTAGATTCTTTACCACTGTGCCACCTGGGAAGCCCAAATTTTCAATGCCATAGGTAATTTTCTGACTGTAGAAAAGGCAATAATACTCTGGTGGCCCAATTGTGCAGCATTACTCTATAAGTCAATCCTGATAACTGAATTTACTGTGTCCTTATTAAGAGTTCATTGTGTTTATTCTGGACTTTCTTCTTTAACATTTAATATACAAGGGCTTCCTTGGTGGCTCAGATGGTAAAGAATCTGCCTGCAATGCAGGAGACCCAGATTTGATCCTTGTTTGAGAAGAAAACCTGGAGGAGGAAATGGCACTCCATTACAGTATTCTTGCCTGGAGAATTCCATGGAAAGAGGAGCCTGGGAAGCTATAATCCATGGGGTCACAAATAGTCAGATATGACTGAGCAACTAACACACACACACACACAAGCTACCCTAAATATGAATAAAAAGTATTTAAATGGCTCAAACAAGATCTTTCTCTCTCTCTCTGTCCCCTAACAGTCCAGAAATATGAAAACAGTAGTACAAATTATCCAAAAATCTCTTCTAAGTGGTCAACCAGAACCCCTATTTTCTTCTTTTCTGTTCTGTTCTCCTCTAAGGTACTTAACTCATTTGCATGGTTAAAGCGGTTCATGAAGACTCCATTAGTATTCTAGCCCACAAGATTAGGAAAAGTAAAAGTGGAGATCAAGTAACTGTCTTGTACAGAAGACATACAGAAAGTACAATTCCCAGTTATATTTAATACCTTTGATAATCACCTAATTATAAAGCCTTAACCATCTAGTCAGGGCTATGGTTTTTCCTGTGATCATGTATGGATGTGAGAATTGGACTGTGAAGAAGTCTGAGCATGGAAGAAGTGATGCTTTTGAACTGTGGTGTTGGAGAAAACTCTTGAGAGTCCCCTGGACTGCAAGGCGATCCAACCAGTCCATCCTGAAGGAGATCAACCCTGGGATTTCTTTGGAGGGACTGATGCTGAAGCTGAAACTCCAGTACTTTGGCCACCTCATGCGAACAGTTGACTCAGTGGAAAAGACTGTGATGCTAGGAAGGACTGGGGGCAGCAGGAGAAGGGGATGACAGAGGATGAGATGGCTGAATGGCATCACTAACTCGATGGACGTGAGTGTGAGTGAACTCCAGGAAATGGTGATGGACAGGGAAGCCTGACATGCTGCGATTCATGGGGTCACGAAGAGTCGGACACGACTGAGCCACTGAACTGAATTGAACTGCTGAAAGCTAAATTAGGGAGTAATATCACATGAGTATTGTGTGCTAGGTAAAAACTTGAGGGATTTCTGTAACTACAAGAAAGAATAAGAGAATAGGTATGGGGGACAATTACAATCTCTGTCACAGTAAGTTGGAATAAATTATTTTATCAGTAGTGGAACATGAGCTGAATTGCCATAATTTCTACAATAGTGTACTCTGTAAGAATATAATCCATTTATTCCTTCAGTAAGTATATATTGGCCTACCATATTCTGGTCCCTACTCACAGTATGCTTACAGAATAGTGCTATAGGCAGGCAACTGGACAGTAAATATAATGAAATAATATAGCTAACATTTTGAACCCATATTTGTGGGTCATGCCATTTAATTTTTATGTGCTCTTAATTTTGTAATCTTTGCAATTAATTACTCAAAAAAGTACTTATTATATTCCTTTTAATCTTAAGAACTCTGAGACACAGACAGCTTATATTACTTGTCTAGGAACACAGAAGCACCTAAATTAAAGATCCTGGATTAAAATTCATATACTCATTCCAGATGATTGCAATTACCTGTTATATCATATTGGCTTTCAGAATGTATTACAAAGCATGAAAGCACAGAGATGAAGCAATTAAAGAATGCAGAAGATACATGTAGGAGGAAAAACTAAACCAAAGTGATGATTAAGTTTTATTATTATTATTATTATTTGTATGTGGTTGTGATGTACAGGTGGAGGGTATGGTACATTCATACATGGAATATTTCTTAGAGACAAAAAGAACAAATTATAGATACTTTTAAAATCAGGTATGAATCTCAAAAACATAAAAGCATACTATGATTCTAGATGAATGAAGAACCAAAAGGAGTAATATAAGCTTAGTGTATAAAACAAAATAGCAGGCCATCAGTAGCCTTTAAGAGTGGGGCTGGCACACTGAGAAGGGGCAAAGAGATGTCTAGGGATGATGGAAATGTGTATATGTGAGAACAGATTGTTAAATTTAGTTATATTTTACAAATAAAATTTCACCTTTTACTTAATGTCTATTTTATTTCTAATTAGTAGGTTTTTTACTTTAATAGTCATGAGGATAAGACATTTTGTAATACTATGTATTCTAGGTCTGGGTAGATGAAGAAATATATTAAGGTTAAAAATCATTAAGGTGGAAAATCATCAACAATTGTTTCCTCAGCAGATGTAGGCAATAGAGAAATGGGAGAAGATGGAAAAAAAATCAAGAATCACTGCCTGATTTTTGGCTCAATCAAGTAGAAAATCTCTGTTTACAAGGTGCTGTTTACAAAGATGAGTAAAGGGAGAAAGAGGTAGGGAAATGATTTCAGAGCAGCATTGATGAGTATTGAATCTAAGGAAGTGGATGCGATCTCCCAGGTGTAGGGTAGAAATTAAGAAGACCAAGGGAATCTTTTAGAGTACTGATATTTGTGAAAAAAATATGCTACAGAAAGAAATTGCAAACAGTCAAATGAAATGATTTATTTCTTTTTATTATTATTATTATTATACTGTATCTATTCTCAAACTTAACCATGTCTAAGCATCACCTACCTAGAAGGGTTTTTAAAATACAGATTTTCATAGATTATTGTATCCTTCCTATAGTCTGTGAGGAGAAACCCCTTATCCAGGGTAAGGAGCAGTGGCTGTGCTTTGCTGGAGCAGCAGTGAAGGGATACCCCATGCCCAAGGTAAAAGAAACCCAAGTAAGATGACAGGTGTTGCAAGAGGGCATCAGAGGGCAGATACACAGAAACCATATTCACAGAAATCTAGTCAATCTAATCACGCAAGGACCACAGCCTCTTCTAACTCAATGAAACTAAGCCATGCCTGCAGGGCAACCCAAGATGGGCAGGTCAAGGTGGAGAGGTCTGACAGAATGTGGTACAGGAGAAGGGAATGGCAAACCACTTCAGTATTCTTGCCTTGAGAACCCCATGAACAGTATGAAAAGGCAAAATGATAGGATACCAAAAGATGAATTCCCCAGGTCAGTAGGTATCCAATATGCTACCGGAGGTCAATGGAGAAATAAATTCAGAAAGAATGAAGTGATGGAGCCAAAGAAAAAACAATACCCAGTTGTGCATGTGACTGGTGATAGAAGCAAGGTCCAATGCTGTAGAGAGCAATATTGCATAGGAACCTGGAATGTCAGGTCCATGAATCAAGGCAAATTGGAAGTGGTCAAACA
>SJYX01006940.1:249205-264180 GCA_006410675.1 Oreotragus oreotragus
ATTCCAGCTTGTGTTTCTTCCAGTCCAGTGTTTTTCATGATGTACTATGCATAGAAGTTAAATAAGCAGGGTGACAATATACAGCCTTGATGTCCTCCTTTTCCTATTTGGAACCTGCCTGTTGTTCCATGTCCAGTTCTAACTGTTGCTTCCTGACCTGCATACAGATTTCTCAAGAGGCAGGTCAGGTGGTCTGGTATTCCCATCTCTCTTAGAATTTTCCACAGTTTATTGTGATCCACACAGTCAAAGGCTTTGGCATAGTTAATAAAGCAGAAATAGATGTTTTTCTGGAACTCTCTTGCTTTTTCCATGATCCAGCGTATGTTAAAAAGTTAAAATAAATGCTAATACAGGAAATAATAGTTACTCAAAGCCCCTTGGCTCCACTTCTGTGCAAGCTGATATGAAAACATACACACACTTCTCTTGGTGTCAACAAACTATGCCAAGGCAATCCCATTCACTAAATCCATCTCCCAAATGAAATGAGATAAGCTAATTTTCCCTTTCTTCTCTCTCAAGCTATTTTCAACCTCTTGAAATTTTGCTCTGCTTTCTCCAGGAAGTCTCATTTTGTGAGCAATAAGCTTTTCCACACTCTCTTGGTGCATGTGTTTTATCATCAGTCTTGATACTCAACCAACATTTTGAAAGTGAGGCTTATTCTGATTCTGTAGAATGACTACACAATGAATGAATGAATAATAATTGAAGAAATTTCACACTAAGAAAAAAGTATTATTAAAATAAATTAAATAAATAAAATTAACTATGACACTGTTCATTCTCTATTGTCAATACTGTTTTTGTCATTTAATTCTCCAAGCCAAAGCCAGACATAGCTGTTTATATTTTTGCTTCTGCTTAGGATGTAGAAATTTTAAGAATATCACGCCTATGCTAAAAATAAGAAAAAAATGGTTAGACTCCTCCAAAGAAAGGGGCAAAATGATCCATTGCTTCTGGGTGATGGGTAAAACTGAAAACATTTTTTTTGTTGAAGGAGAGCTAAGAAAGTCTCTTGAACTCAGAATAGTGAATCAGTAGAAAGAGATAGATAACCTACTTCTACAAATAGTAATTGTAATCATCAATTTTCCTGCATCATCTATGCATAATCTCTAATTATTGTTATTTATTGAGAGTTTTGCCAATATTTATACTACTATATAATAGTATATTTCAATAATGTCAATGCTATTATGTATGTCCTTTAGATTTTATTCTTTTTAACCTCCTTAATCTATCAAGGATCATAATAGGGTCATTTAAATATATTAGCAATATGTTTCTATTTTTCTCGGCATTAATGTCATTTTTTAATGAAATCTGATTCTTTAAATTGTGTTGCATAGATATCTAAGACTAGTTCAGCTCATTGCAAATTCCTCCTCTTATATTTTATAAAGTATCATTTTAAATATATTTAATATTTTTGCCTAATAAACAAAATAAATAATGACCTTTTTTGTTTTCTGGTTTTCACTTTTACATTTGCCTGCTATACTTTCCCCAACTCTTATGTTTTCAATATTTTCTAAAGCATTACCTTAAGAAAGTCTTGCAGTGGGAGAAGATAGACATTTTGCTTTGAGATACAATATGAAACTTATTTTCTTGAGTTTATGTGTAAGATTGAAGGTGGGAGGAAAAGGGACAACAGAGGATGAGATGGTTGGATGGCATCACCTTCTCAAAGGACATGAGTTTGAGTGACGGACAGGGAGGCCAAGTGTGCTGTATAGTTCATGGGATTGCAAAGAGTTGGACCAGTCGGACACGACTGAGTGACTGAACTGACTGAACTGAAGAACTGAGCTGAACTGCTGTGTATGTTTACATTTATTTTGGTTGATTGGTTTCCTGTTCCTTGTTCTAGTTGTTGTTGTTTAGTCACTAAGTCATGTCTGACTCTTTTGCAATCCAGTGGACTATAGTCTGCCAGGTTACTCTGTCCATAAGATTTTCCAGGCAAGAATACTAAACTGGTATTCCCATTTTCTCTTCCAGGGGATCTTCCTGACCCAGGGATTGAATCTATGTCTCCTTCACTGGCAGGCAGATTGTTTACCATTGAGCTACCAAGGAAGGCCTTGTTGTTCTAATAGTTAACTTCTAAAACCTAAATTTAAATGTTACCTTTCAATCCTTTATTTCTTTGGACAATAGCCATCAACTTTTACATGAGCACAATTCGAATGTTTCCTTTTAAATTTCCTTCCTATTTCTTTCCTCTGCAAAAATAAGATTTAGTTATAGTGACTATCAATATTTTACTTTTTTGAGTTGATTTATACTATAGAGAAATTACCTTAATTTCTAATAATTTAATTGAAAAACCATCATACTTGTACTATCACATGCTTTCATCTTTCTCCTCTAAATCCTTTACAGCTAATAGTTTATCCTCTAATTTAGGTATTATACTATTAACTTTTTACTATATAATGACATTATTAATATTTTTATTTATTTAAATTATTTATTTAAATTATTTAAATTCTTACTCAATACTCTAAATTGATTTAGGGTACCTCCAAAATCTTTGCCATTGTTTTTCTTTTTTTAATAAATTATTTGCCAAAAGTTTGAAATTTAGATATATCTTTAAGAACATATGAAAACTCTAAACCCTCAACTACTGCTTATCAAAAATGCATACCTATTACCTTAAAAATGAAAAATAGTTTGAATTATACATAGTTTTGGGGTCACTTTCTTTCCTTAAGTTCTCTTTGGTTTTTAAGGCATTGCTGTGAAAAAACCTAGGATTAAATTCTTTTTATTATATCTTGGCTTCTTCATAATAATTTAAGGTATTTCTCATTATCTTTAAATTCCAAGAGTTTTTAAGACAATGTCTTTGTGATAATTATTTACTTTCAAATTCTTATTCTCCTAAACTCTCTTTTTTTCAATCTTTTCTGAAGCACTTTAAAGGACCCAGATAAATCCAATTCCTATTGGCTAACAAAGGACTGTTTTAATCATCAATTAGTTTAGCAAATGGGACTATAGTGCATTAAAGGCTTGCCTGGTGGCTCAAAGGATAATGAATCCGCCTGCAATACAGGAGACCGAGGTTCAATCCATAGGTCAGGAAGAGCCCCTAGAGAAGGAAATGGCAACCCACTCAGTATTCTTGCCTAGAGAATTCTATGGACAGAGGAGGCTGGCAGGCTTTAGTCTATGGGATCACAAACAGCTGGACACAACTTTCTTTTCATACTGCCTCAGATGTCATAATGATACCAAAAACAGTTATTCCTTGGTCATTTTGTAATTTACAAAGAAACCAATTCATTATTTTTAAAAAATATATAAACAATTAGAAAGAATGCTCCATTTTTGCTGCCTCTCCTGTAAGGTAACATAATAGTTGAAGAGAGAAAGTTTCTCTTCCTAGAAGTACTCCAGCTCCTAACTGAAGAAAGACTTTTGTACCACATAATGAATTAATTAATCTCAGCAAGGATCATCAAAGGATTCTAAGAATGCACACAGAAGAATCATACATTTCACATCTTCTAATGGAAATATATAGCACCTTCTAGGACCCTGATGAGTTACAGTCCATGGGATCTCAATAGTAGGACACAACTTAGCAACTAAACACCCAAACCACAGCCATGAAGCAGTTTTCCCAAAATTTTAAACTCAATAGTCATTTTTCTGATTTTAGTGTCAGTTTTTAAGAGATACATCACAAGAAAAGTGTATTAAGCCATAGATAGGAAGCAAATCTAAATCATGAGAAACTTACAAGGAAAATTATCTGGTGTTTCAAAACAAAAAACAAAAAAAAACAATGATGAAAATTGCAAGGGGAAAAAAAGGAAAGGAGTGCAAGGGCCTAAAACAGATTCTGAGACATAACAAATTCTAACATACAGAAAACAAGTAATAGAACAATTTGAGTAATTTGAATATTGGTGATATTAAGATACTATTATTGCTGATTTGGGATATGATTAACAATAGCATTGAATCAAGTTTAAAAATTAGAATCCTGGTCATTTAAAAATACATAAAAGCCAGTTTATTGATGAATTTATATAATTATCTTGAAATTTGCTTCACAATAATATAAAGAGGCTTGGGCTGGTGGAAGAGGAAAAGGCATATTATTTATGAGTTTGCAAGTTTTGAAGTTTTATAAAGGGCACATGAACTTACTTTACTATTCTTTTTCCTTTTGTGCAAGTGTTTACAATTTTCTTTTAGAAAAAGCAAAAAGCTTAATTCCTCATTAACAAATTTGCTCTTATTTTGAGAGTCAGAAGGCAAAACCAAGAAAAATGTGCTCTACATTTTCAAAAAACAATTTTTGGGTCCACATCTACAGCTGTGACTATGTGTTATAGAGTAGAATATATAGTAATTATATGCTGTAGAGTAGAACATAAAGTTGACTTAAATGAAATTAATGAGCAAAGTTGATATCTACCATTGCATATTAAATGATTTTTCTGTTATGGGTAAATGCTTGTGTCCCTAATATTATTTTGACTTCTTACTGAAATTTTTTCAAGGGTAATTGATAAGGATAATCTATATATGTTATAAACATCTACTTACAATACCTATATGTAAGAAAAGGAAAAAGCATTATAATATTTTAGGAAAAGGAAGGATTTTAATGGGATATCATTCATGCTACTAATCCTCACAGATTGTATACTTTATTTTCGAACTTAATTTACATCAGATAAAAATAACTTGCCTTTCTAGGATGACTTTCTGTGAAAAATAAGTGATTCAATAAACTCTTCTGATTACTTCTTATAGATTTTATTATGATTTTTGGATACATTTAAATTTGTCTTTTGTTTATATAAAATATAATTGCATCCTTTGAAATATGCTTTTTGTGACTTGTAATAAATTTAAAAAATAAACAATCTCTTAATTACCCAAGCATGTCATAATATTGAAAGGGCAAGATATTCTCAAAAGTCTTCTTTAGACAACATAAACAAAATGCCTTAAATAATAATAAATAAGTGCTGAATTATCCCCTTATATAGCCAATAATTCTTCAAGAGCATGTAATAATCTAAGAAAAAATTAACATGTATTTCTTAATTCCTAGTGAACACTATATTAATCTGATAATAAGTTCTTAGCTAATCCACTGAAGTGTTTGTGTGTTGAGGCCCTTTAATGGACTGGAACCTGGTGGTCTGGAGTCGATGATAAGAAAGTAAAGGAGAGAAAGAGGCTGATATTCCTTGGTTTATGCAGAAAGCCAATAAAGCCCCTGGCATGGGGCTTGCTCTGTTCATGGAGGCCTCAGGAGCCCTCTCCATGGGGTGAAGGCAAAGAGTGCCTTCTCATGAGAGTCTTAGAAGCCTGGGCAGGAAAGTGAACCCACAGGACCTCTGTGCTCCAAAGAAATAGCCTGAGAGAGAGAGAGAAAGAAAGAGAAAGAAAGACACAGGGACCAGAGCTCTGATGGAGCAAAGGTGTTTTAATTAATGTGGTGTAGCCATATATACTGTATTTATTTTCAGCACAGATAAAGATTAAAATTCCAGACTTACAAAACATAGGCAATCCATATTAAAGAGAGAGAGAGTTGTAAACAATCACTTTTACTGTATGGTTCACAAGAAAGAAGATGGTAATTATCACTGTATAGAGAAATTAGGAAATGCTTGGATTCCTCAGTCCAGGAGAGGCTTGCCTCTCCTCTTAATTCCTGAATATTCAGGAATTAATAAGGAACGGAGAATTCCTGACAGATCCAAAACAGCACACAGGAAGCCTCCTGCTAAATGCTTCCTGACATTTGTGGAGGTCATACTGATATTAAAACAATTTTATTGTGGCCCTCTTATATAAGAAGAACTCATCATTATTACATGGCATTAAAAGATCTTAGTAGTGTTACATGATGATAAAATAACAGATTAAATAATGATGAGAATTTGAATAGGAGAACAAAATACACAAAACAAATGCAAGTTTCCAAGATGTAAATTTCTGACACTATGATTGTTTTAATCCTCAGTACTCATGTTATTATTTTTAAATTAATGACCATTTACTTATGTGAGCTATGTGTGTGTATCTGTTTTTACAGTGGGAGAGGGAAGAAAGAGAAAGAACAAAGAGTGGAAGTGAAAATAGATTGGTGGGTAATTTAGGAGCTTTCTTACATTTCAATATCAATCAGCTATTCCATGTAATTATTTTTTAAGATATGCCATGGAATTCTGTTTTCAAGAGGAATCAAACTGTCAAATGTTTCAGAGAGCTATTTTAATTATCTAGGTAATTATTTCTTTACTAGTTCTCTATGACTACTACAGGTAAAAAGTGGTCTCCTTTTTTATTTATAGACAGAATCTATTCTTCAGAAGTTTTCTTTGAGGCAAACTTCAATAAATAGTTCTCAAAACAAATACTAAAGTTTGTCCAAACTAAATTTATATAAAGCTTTTGCAGCATCATGTTCTGTGTACTTTTTTAAAAATCATTGTTACATAATATTTTGAATGTGTATTTTAGAAATTTCAGGCAAAAAATAAAAAAAGAAAGTTTTATTATCTTTAAGCATGCCTTCATGATTGGGTTTGATTTTTCAGTGATCACTCTTTGTCAAATTTAATCCAACACAGCACAGAACTGAAAGAGAATGCAACAAGACAAAGTAACTTCTCTACAGAGGCCAAAAGTTTTCAACTGAGAGAGTAATATTCATGTATAAAAATACATATATGACTCAAGGAAGTACTGAGAATCCAATAATACAAGATGATACTTGTCTTGATGAATCT
Organism: Oreotragus oreotragus; assembly: GCA_006410675.1. NCBI lineage: Eukaryota > Metazoa > Chordata > Mammalia > Artiodactyla > Bovidae > Oreotragus > Oreotragus oreotragus. The sequence goes on from SJYX01006940.1 coordinate 255,991, forward strand.
AATCATTGTTTTACATTAATCTAACTAAAGAGGTAACATTTTAGGTGACATTTAAACACAGCACAGAACTGAAAGAGAATGCAACAAGACAAAGTAACTTCTCTACAGAGGCCAAAAGTTTTCAACTGAGAGAGTAATATTCATGTATAAAAATACATATATGACTCAAGGAAGTACTGAGAATCCAATAATACAAGATGATACTTGTCTTGATGAATCTAATCATTGTTTTACATTAATCTAACTAAAGAGGTAACATTTTAGGTGACATTTATGTTATTGTCTCTTGGACATTGTTTCTTAAACAATAACTTAAGACAGAACCCATTGTATCCAATCATCGTGTACCTATTTTTCATTTTTATACAATTTTTTTCTGATATTTTGAGAAAATAAAATTGCAAAGAGTAAAGAAAATATCTTCAGCAGACTGGAAATGGTTTGAACATAAGATACATTTCCATTTTCCTTGCTTATGCCAGAAGCAGCAACAAGCAAAACCTTTACAGGATAAATCACATGAGCAGTCCCTGGTGTGGAGATGGTAACAGTTTTTCACTTCAGATTGTCAGTGTGTTTGCTTTTGGGAATGCAGTAAAAAGATCAAGTTACCTAAGCTCCCCAGTGTGCTGCACTGAAATCAGTGCATTCCCTTGAGCAAGCAGAATATTTGTTTTGATATCAGCCTTGTTGGGCTTTTTATTTAAGTGGGTAAATTCCAACTAGATACAACTGTATCATCTTTATTATTCTGAATGCAAATGCTCCCCAGAATGTTGTAAAATAAAAAGCTGTTACATGAAGATATTAAAACAGTAAACTAATGACACTTTTTAAAGCATCTACTTATATGTTTAAGCAAATTAATCAAAGTACAATAAAATAAATAGGGTAGAAAAATGAAGTACATGAAAAATAAGGAATAGGAAGAGAACTACAAGCAATACTGCAATATGATTGGAAACACAGTGGTTGTATATAAAGTACGTAGAAATGGTCATTGAAATCTTTGATTAGCTTTTCCCGATTGCTTGGGTGGTTGAGCAGAGAAATTTGACTACTGATTGGGTTATCCAATCTGGTTGCTAGGATGACCTAATAGCTAGACCAATCATTTACAATCCAGTTATTTTGATCATCTCTGTGACTCATATTGCCCATTTCATAAATTTACGCAGTGCTCAGATCACTATTTGTAAGTGACTGAGATGATCAGTCACACAGAAATAATCAGAACACTAAATTTTAGAACAGAATTGGTGAATGAAATAAAGAAATGAGAACTAATTCTAAAACTCTAAAAACTAACACAAGAAAGTGTTCTCCTCATAATATAAATATCTCATGTTGTTCTTATTTAAAATGTGAAGAAAATTTTTGAAACTTCTTTGACCAAAACCAGATTATTAAGTCAGGAAAAATCAGTTTCTTTCAGTGCATATCAATGAAAAGCACTGTGTTATTTATGATAGTTGAATGGCATTATTTAACTGATTATAATTATACTACAAATTAAGCATTTGTTTAATTGAAATGTGCCCGAGGAAACATTTTGCAAATTTCTTACAAATTTGGTTACTGCTAAACTTCAGTTGTCATGAAATACAAAATACCTCTCTAAATATTGTAGGTACCATCATTTCTCTTTGCTCCCAGCAGCTTAAGAATTTAAAATATTTTATTTATTTTATTTTTTTCAAAATAACATTGAGGGCAAGAAGGGTGTTGTCCATAAAGACTGATCATTATAAATTGTGCATACACAAATCTACCTTGGATATGTTTTTATCAGCATTTTAAAAGTTCAGTTAATGCTATTTCCTTGTATGTGTTCATATTTACATTTATAGATCTTCCTCCTCTTCCCCTACCTCTAGTCCTGATTTTGGCAGCTTTTCTCACATAGCAACAAACCTCTAGATACCAGCATTTTGCCAGATATACTAATACACTTTCCTTAGTCTTTCAGCTAGATGTTTTCTTGAGAGAATTTTTACAAAATAATTTCACCTTAAACATCAAATATATTCAAATTCATCTTGTAAGGAAATGTTAGAAGTGAAAAAAAAAATAGATCCTCTGTTGAGAATTATATAGGGTTTTTACATCATTTAGGCTTTTATGTTTAATGTTAGAAAGTAGATATTTTATTTGTGTTGCTTTTGTCCAAAAATCAGCCAAGAAATTGAGGCACAGAAAATAAGAAATCTCGGTTTTTGTTAAGGCACTCTGTGCCATCTCCCTGGAGTTTCTTCATCCATTTTTTTGTGATCCAATGACAAGAGGATACTTGTGGTCTCAGACAAGCAAAAAAATTACTTTCCCAATATTTTTATCCTTTGCAGAGAACAGAAAACAACCTGCAGACCAAAATCCTACAATGAGCAAGCCCTTGGGAACCCTATGAGAGAGAAATTGAAGACTGGAAAGAACAGGAGTGGCTACACAGACTCTGAGTTATTGGTTTTCTTTTATGAAATATTCTATGCCCACTGCCTTGACACACAGGTTGTTACTCAAAATTACAGCTAATTTGGGTACTAGCTCAGTTTAGAGTTTAGACCTTTCTCTTAGAGATTATACAGAGAAGCTTACAAATAATTAGTACAAATTTAAGTAAACTTTCACTCTATAATTTTTATTGAATCTTCAAGCTCGATCCCTGAGTCAGGAAGATCCCCTGGAGGAGGACACACAATTCACTTCAATATTCTTTCCTGGAGAATCCCATGGATAAAGTAGCCTGGCAGGTTACAGTCCATAGGGTCACAAAGAATCTGACATGACTGAAGCAACTTAGCACTTAACACTTCACTAAAGTACTAATACAATTTGGATTCCTCAAGAAGCAAAATGTATCTAGAAATGCTCTCAGAAGCAATGCCTGAAGGATAAGAAAAGGAAGCAAAAGGGGACAGAAGGAAGTTGGGCTTCAATGTAGTCACAATGTCTCTGGTGACCTGCAGAAATCTGTGAACCTAGGGTAGCCCTCCAGAGTTATACTCTGTTTGTGAAAGGGCCAAGTCTATATACTCTCATAGAATTATTTTAAGTGGGGCACCCTAAGAAGAGAGAATGACCTTAGAAAGTGGCTTTGTGTAGTCAAAGGAAATTTCCAGAGGAGTACTGCTGAGGCTTATAGTCAAAACCATTCATTCTCAGAGGCTAGGAAGATATTCCTTTAGACCTGAGAGGGCATGTGGGTTTAGCAAAATTCCATTTTCTACAATAAAAATCCATGTCCACAAATACAAGTTCATTTATGCCTAACTGAAGATGAAACTGTTATAAGGCAGTAGAGGATACAAAGGAGTGTGCTATACAACATATGGGGGTGGGTTGGGGATTATAGAGTAACTGAGAAAATATTGAATTGATTTAAATCCATTTCTAATCCATAAGACTTTGAAATGAACAGCTAATTCTTTTGAGAAGTGAAGGTAACTATCAAAAGTTTTGAAAATAAGCATTCAGATTTTAAAATTCAAGAAACTTCCATATTGCTGATTGGATAACAAAAAAGAAATTTTCAAGCATCAGCTGTAAGAAAGATAGCTCTCAGTTATTTGGAGCACACAGTTTGAGTTGTTTTGATGCAGGCGCAGTGGTAGGTACTTTACATATGTTAATGTAGTGGTCTCCATACATTTTCTTAAAGCTACAGAGCAATTAAAAAAAAGTAAACTTGAAAAGAAAACCTTTGATGGTAAAAGAGGTAGCAAAGCAGCTAGCTGTCTAAAGAATTAAAAAGAGATTAGTAAATCAGTCTTCTCTTTCTTCAGGCCATCTAACAAGTATTTCTGGGTTTCCCCAGAGTTCCAAGGAAAGTTCTGTTAAATCTATCTAAAACATATTCAAAATGTGTTTAAATTGCTCATATGAAGAAAATCATTGTCTCCCTTAGAATATATATTTTTAGAAAGCCTTTCACTGACTCCTTTTCTAATTCTTGACATTACAAAATTCACTTTCCATAACTTTGGAAAAGGAATCCTTTAAAATATGAATTAGATATTATGATTTTTCCACCTAGTTTCAGTTATTAATATGTCCATGACTTATAGAATGAAGTATACCATATAATAAATGCTTAATAAATAATTGTTGATGCCACTGACCCCCCAAAGATGTCTTACAATACTAAATATGTCACCATATGATCCTGCAATGTCACTCCTGGGCATATATCTGGAAAAAACTATAATTTGAAAAGATACATGCATGGCAATGTTCATCTTAGCACTACTTACAATAGCCAAAATGTGGAAGCAACTTAAATGTCCATTGATAGATGAAAGGATAACGAAGTCCTGGTACATATATACAATAGAATATTTTCCAATCATAAAAAAAAAGAATGAAATAATGCCATTTGTAGCAACATGGATAGACCTAACGATGATCATACTAAGTGAAATAAGCCCCAAAGAGAAAGACAAATATATGATGTCACTTATATGTGGAATCTAAAAAAAAGATACAATGGATTTACTTATAAAAACAGAAATACACCCACAGACCTAGAAAATAAACCTATGGCTATGAAAGTGAACTGCAGTCGCTCAGTCGTGTCCAACTCTTTGAGATATGCACTGCAGTCTACCAGGCTTCTCTGTCCATGGGAATTTCCAGGCAAGAGTACTAGAGTGGGTTGTCATTTCCTTCTCCAGGGGATCTTCCTGACCCAGGGATCGAATCCAGATCTCCTGCATTGCAGGCAGGCATTTTACCCTCTGAGCCACCAGGAAAGAGGAAGAGGTAAATTAGAAGTTTGGATTAATATTTACACACTACTCTATATAAAATAGGTAAACTAAAGGACTTCTTGAGTGTAGCTCAGTTGGTAAAGAATCTGCCTGCAGTGCAGGAAACCTGGGTTCAATCCCTGGTTTGGGAAGATACTCTGGAGAAAGAAATGGCAACCCACTCCAGTATTCTTGCCTGAGAAATCTCATGGACAGAAGAGCCTGGTGGGCTGCAGTCCATGGGGTCACAAAGAATTGGGCATGACTGGGTGACTAACACTTACTTACTTCTTGTGTAGCACAGGTAACTCACTATTTTGTAATAGTTTATAAAGGAAAAGAATCTGAAAAAAATTCTGTGCTGTACAGCTGAAACTAACAAGACATTGTAAATCAACTATATTTCAACAAAATGAAATTTAAAAACATAATTTCAAAAAAAATGTTGAATAAGAAGATATTGCTCTGCAGTGTCAAGTTATTTCAGTTGTGTCCAACTCTGTGTGACCCTATGAACTGTAGCTTGCCTGGCTCCTCTGGCCATAGGATTATCCAGGCAAGAATACTGGAGTGGGTTGCCATGCCCACCTCCAAAAGATCTTCCCAACTCAGGGACTGAACTTCATCTTCTGCACTGCAGGCAGATTCTTTACCACTGAGCCACCAGGAAAGGCCAAGAAGATATTTTTCAATATCAATACAAAAAATCTTGAATGGTTTTCTATCACATTTAGGCTAAAATATAATGTACTATTACCCTCAAAGTGAAAGTGAAAGTCTCTCATCGTGTCTGACTCTTTGCAACCACATGGGCTATGCAGTCCATCTTCTCCAAGGCAGAATTCTAGAGTGGATAGTCTTTCCCTTCTCCAGGGGATCTTCCCAACCCAGGATCGAACCCAGGTCTCCCGCATTGCAGGCAGATTCTTTACCAGCTAAGCCACAAGGGAAGTCCTGGAGGAACATCATATGGTCTATTTCTATCTCTTCAGGCTTATCTTATATCATATCTATTTTACTCACTTTATTCATTCTAATATTAAGTCTTAAATATCATAGAACATTTCCTCTTCACAGAACATAATGTTCTTTTTTCACAGGACATAATGTCCCCCTTTCCCTACTCAACCATACAGACTTTTGTATGCCTGATTTCTTTATTATTTTGTTTCATATTAAAAATCACCTCCTCACAGAAATTTTCCCTTGCCATTCAAAATAAATTAAACCTTAAATAAATTCATACCATCCAATTTTTTTCCTTGATGGAACTTGTAATGCTCTTATTATATATGGATAGATATAGATATAGATAGTTCAATAATGTAAACTCTAAAAGAGCAAAATATACATCCATCTTCCTTTTTATGCATACTCAGTTTCTCACAAATTTGCATATGTGTATATGCATATGTGTGAGGAGGCATGCACATGTACACACAAACACACTACATGTGATTTCATGGCATCATGATTTAGCTGAAAGTCAGGACTAAGTTGGCAGCACAGACTACGAGACTGTGTAAAGGACTTCGTTTTTCTTTAGCTTCCCCAAAGGTAAGTGAACAGAATGAAGTTTCTCTAGTTCATATGAACACTGTTTCAAAATAAGTTAAATTATACCAATGAAAACAATCTCATGATATAGAAGGAAAGTGTTTTAGTTCCTAGTTGCTGAGGCAAATTACCATAGACTGAGTAGTTTGAACAATAAACATTTATTTGTCACATTCTGAGACTTCAAGAGATCAGAGTATCCAGACAGTCAGGTTATAGGGAGAAACCTTTCCCAGGTTTTCTCATATGGTGAAGAAAGAAAGAGAGGAAGCAGGCTGTAGCGTCTTCTTTTATAAGGGCACTATTCTTACTCACCAGGGCTTCACCCTCATCACCTAGTTACCACTCAAATGCTTCACCTCCAAATATGATCACATAGTGAAAGTAGTTAATATCCCAACATATGAACTACACAAAGAGTTCATAACAGAAAGCATACTAAGATACCTACAACATCATGTCCCTTAGAGGACTGGATTAAGTAGATATCATTCTCAGTTCAGTTCAGTTCAGTTCACTTCAGTTGCTCAGGTGTGTCCAATTTTTTTGCGACCTCATGAACAAGCAGCACACCAGGCCTCCCTATCTATCACCAACTCCCGGAGTTCACTCAAATTCATGTCTATCAAGTTGGTGATGCCATCCAGCCATCTCATCCTCTGTCGTCCCCTTCTCCTGCTCCCAATCCCTCCAGCATCAGGGTTTTTTCCAATGAGTCAACTCTTCGCATGAGGTGGCCAAAGTACTGTAGTTTCAGCTTCAACATCAGTCCTTCCAATGAACACCCATGTCTGGTCTCCTTTATGATGGACTGGTTGCATCTCCTTGCAGTCAAAGGGACTCCCAAGAGACTTCTCCAACACCACAGTTCAAACGCATCAATTCTTTGGCGCTCAGCTTTCTTCACAGTCCAACTCTCACATCCATACATGAACAGTGGAAAAGCCATAGCCTTGACTAGACGGACCTTTGTTGGCAAAGTAATGTCTCTGCTTTTGAATATTCTGTCTAGCTTGGTCATAACCCTCCTTCCAAGGAGTAAGCATCTTTTAATTTCATGGCTGCAATCACCATCTGCAGTGATTTTTGAGCCCCCCCAAATAAAGTCTGACACTGTTTCCTCTGTTTCCCAATCTATTTCCCATGAAGTGATGGGATCAGATGCCATGATCTTAGTTTTCTGAATGTTGAGCTTTAACGACTGGAAAAGGTCAGTTTTCATTCCAATCCCAAAGAAAGGCAATTGCAAAGAATGTTCAAACTACTGCACAGTTGCATTCATCTCACACGCTAGTAAAGTAATGCTCAAAATTCTCCAAGCCAACTTTTTCACTCTCCTCTTTCACTTTCATCAAGAAGCTTTTTAGTGCCTCTTCACTTTGTGCCATCAGAGTGGTGTCATCAGCATATCTGAAGTTATTGTTATTTCTCCCAGCAATCTTGATTCCAGCTTGTATTTCTTCCAGCCCAGCATTTCTCATGATGTACTATACATATTAGTTAAATAAGCAGGGGACAATATACAACCTTGATGTACTGCTTTTCTTATTTGGAACCAGTCTGTTGTTCCATGTCCAGTTCTAACTCTTGCTTCCTGACCTGCATAGAGGTTTCTCAAGAGGCAGGTCAGAAGGTCTGGTATTCCCAGCTCTTTCAGAATCTTCCACAGTTTATTGTGATCCACACAGTCAAATGCCTTGGCATACTCAATAAAGCAGAAATAGATGTTTTTCTGGAACTGTCTTGCTTTTTCCATGATCCAGCAGATGTTGGTAATTTGATCTCTGGTTCCTCTGCCTTTTCTAAAACCAGCTTGAACATTAGGAAGTTCACAGTTCATGTATTGCTGAAGCCTGGCTTGGAGAATTTTGAGCATTACTTTACTAGC
>SJYX01006940.1:266736-332785 GCA_006410675.1 Oreotragus oreotragus
TCTAGTGGTTTTCCCTACTTTCTTCAATTTAAGTCTGAATTTGGCAATAAGGTCTTCATGATCCGAGCCACAGTCAGCTCCCGGTCTTGTTTTTGTTAACTGTATAGAGCTTCTCCATCCTTAATAGGGCATGCTCTGAGAATCTGATCTCCATTTTGTTTGCATAATTGTAAGACCATGAATTTTTTAAACAAGAGAGATATAATAAAACAGATACTAGAGATTGTTTCTAGTTTTAACATCTTATTTTATAAATGAGTAAAATATCTCAAAGATGAAAGGGATTGGTTATGGGCCTCACAGGTAAAAACAGCTGTTTTGGCAATAGAATTCAGGTCCCTTGATGTCCCATCTGTTGCTCTTTGCTCTAGACTGCACCAGAATAGGGTGATTGAACAACATGTTTTCACAGCTCACAGATCAAGAGCCATCCACTTTATGACCATTGGCATCTTGTTAATCCAGCACAATGAACATTAAATAAAATAACTAGGTGGTGTCTAGAAATAGCATCACTCCTGAAAAAAAATTTTTAATATAACCTTAAAACTATTTTGGCAGATCACTATTCACTTCCATGACCATTTCTATATGATACAAATATTCTTAAGGTATTAAATGATCCATTTTCAACTGTTAACCATGTAGCAAGACAAATTTAGCAATATTTAGTGAGTTGATGCTTTTGAACTCTGTTGGAGAAAACTGTTGAGAGTCACTTGGACTGTAAGGAGATTGCAAACAGTTCATCATAGAGGAAATAAGTCTGAATAGTCACTGGAAGGACTGATGCTGAATCTGAAACTCCAATTTTTTGGCCACCTGAATTGAAGACCTGACTCATATGAAAAGCCCCTGATGCTGGGAAAGATTGAATGCAGGAAGAGAAGGGGATGACAGATGATGAGATGGTTGGATGGCATCACTGACTCAGTGGACATGAGTTTGAGTAAACTCAGGAAGTTGGCCATGGACAGGGAGGCCTGGCATGCTGCAATTCATGAGATAGCAAAGTCAGACATGACTGAGTGACTGGACTGAACTGAACTGCTACTGCTAAGTCACTTCAGTCATGTCCGACTCTGTGTGACCCCATAGACGGCAGTCCACCAGGCTCCCCTGTCCCTGGGCTTCTCCAGGCAAGAACACTGGAGTGGGTTGCCATTTCCTTCTCCAATGCATGAAAGTGAAAAGTGAAAGTGAAGTTACTCAGTCGTGTTCGACTTTTACCGACCCCATGGATTGCAGCCTACCAGGCTCTTCCACCCATGGGATTTTCCAGGCAAGAGTACTGGAGTGGGGTGCCATTGCCTTCTCCAACTGAACTGAATGGCCTTTATTGTTTAACCAAGCACATTTCTTCTTACTTAAACAATTACCTGTTTGTAGATCTCAAAGCACCTCAACAGGAGAATTAAACTTGGTCCTATTCTGTCTAATGGAGCTTCCTTGTCACTTCAACTCAAATTTATTTTGATAATTTGAGAATGGTATTAAATCACTATGGTTAAAACACTTTACCTCTTATTTCCTAGACTATCTTTCCTATAGTAAACAATTCAACACTGTGGTTTAAAAAACAGCATTAGAACAAAACAAGCAAATTAAAATGGATTCTTTGTTGTTAATTTACCAGATATAAAATAATCTCAAGTAACTTAATTAAACTTAAAAGCCTTTGCACAGTAAGGAAATCATCAACAAAACAAAAAGATAATCTGAATGGAAGATATTTAAAAGGTATATGCCTGATATGGGGTTAATATCAAAAACATAAATAGAGCTCGTATATGTCTTGCCTGGTGGTTCAATGGTGAAGAATTCACCTACCAAAACAGAAGACACTGATTTGATCCCTGATCAGGGAAGATCTCATATGCTGTGGAGCAACTAAACCCGTGCATGTCAACTATTGAGCCTCTGCTCTAGACGACACGAGTCACAACTAATGAGCCTATGTGCTGTAACTATTGAAGACCATGTGCCCTAAGCCAATGCTCCATATCAAGAGAGGCCACTGAAATGAAAACCCACTCACTACAACTAGAGAGCAGCCCCACTCCCACAGCTACCCCCACACAACAACAAAGACTCAGCACAGCCAAAAATAAATAAACAAGTTTAAAAAATAAAGAGCTCATACAATGCAATATCAAAAAGAATCACCCCAATTTAAAAATGCACAGAAGACCTGAATAGACATTTTTCCAAATAAGATATACAGATGGCCAACAGGCATATGAAAATATTTTCATCAACACTAATAAACAGAGAAATATAAATCAAAACCAGGAGTTATCATCTCACACCTTTCAGAATGGCATTCATCAAAAATTCAATGAATAATAAATGTTGGTGAAGGTGTGGAGAAAAGGGAACACTGTGGTGGGAATGCAAACTAGCGTAGCCAAAATGGAAAACAGTATGGCAAGGTCTCAAAAAATTAAAAATACAACTACCATACGATCTAGCAATTCCATTTCTGGTTATATATCCAAATTTAAAAAGGTACGTGAATCCCATCTTCACCATTCAGTTCACTTTAGTCACACAGTTGTGTCCACCTGTTTGCGACCCCATGGACTACAGCATGCCAGACCTACCTCTCCATGGCTTACTCTGGATTTTACTCAAACTGATGTCCATTGAGTTGGTCATGCCATCCAGTCATCTCATCCTCTGTCATCCACTTCTCCTCCTGCATTCAATCTTTCCCAGCATTAGGGTATTTTCCAATGAGTCAGCTCTTCACATCATGTGGCCAAAGGACTGGAGTTTCAGCTTCAACATCAGTTCTTCCAATGAATCGTCAGGACTGACTTCCTTTAGGATGGACTGGTTGGATCTCTTGAAGTCCAAGAGACTCTCATGAGTCTTCTCCAACACTACAGTTCAAAAGCATCAATTCTTTGGCTCTCAGCTCTATTTACTGTCCAACTCTCACAGCTATACATGACTACTGGAAAAGCCATAGCTTTGATTAGACAGAGTTTTGATGACAAAGTAATGTTTCTGTTTTTTAATATGCTGTCTAAGTTGGTCATAACTTTTGTTACAAGGAGGAAGTGTCTTTTAATTTCAAGGCTGGAGTCACCATCTGCGATGATTTTGGAGCCCCCCCCCCAAAAAAAAAAGTGTGTCAATGTTTCCACCGTTTCCCCATCTATTTGCCATGAAGTGATAGGACCACATGCCATGATCTTCGTTTTCTGAATGCTGTGCGTTAAGCCAAATTTTTCATTCTCTTTCACTTTCATCAGGAGGCTTTACAGTTCTTCTTCAATTACTGCCATAAAGGTAGTGTCATCTGCATATCTGAGGTTATTTATGCTTATGTGTATGCTTCATCCAGCCCAATGTTTCTCATGATGTACTCTGTATATAAGTTAAATAAGCAGGGTGACAATACACAGCCTTGATGTACTCCTTTTCCTATTTGGAACCAGTCTGTTGTTCCATGTCTAGTTCTAACTGTTGCTTCCTGACCTGGATAAAGATTTCTCAAGAGACAGGTCAGGTGGTCTGGTATACCCATCTCTTTCAGAATTTTCCAGTTTGTTGTGGTCCACACAGTCAAAGGCTTTGGTATAGTCAACAAAACAGAAATTGATGTTTTGCTGGAACTCTCTTCCTTTTTTGTTGATCCAGTGGATATTGGCGATTTGATCTCTGGTTCCTCTGCCTTTTCTAAATCCAGCTTGAACATCTGAAAGTTCATGGTTCACTAACTGTGGAAGCCTGGCTTGAGAATTTTGAAACTTACTTTACTAGCGTGTGAGATGAGTACAGCTGTGTGGTACTTTAAACCTTTGGCATTGCCTTTGTTTAGGACTGGAATGAAAACTGACTTTTTCCAGTCTTGTGGCCACTGCTAAGTTTTCCAAATTAGCTGGCATGTTGCGTGTAGCAGTTTCACATCATCATATTTTAGGATTTGAAAAAGTTCAACTGGAATTCTGTCACCTCCACTAGCTTTGTTCGTAGTGATACTTCCTAGGTTGGTGATCACACCATCGTGATTATCTGCATCATGAATATCTTTTTTTATGGTTCTTCTGTGTATTCTTGCCACTTCTTCTTAACATCTTCTGTTTCTTTTAGATCCATATCTTTTATGTCCTTTATTGAGCTCATCTTTGAATCAATTGTTTCCTTGGTATCTCTAATTTTATTGAAAAGATCTCTACACTTCCCCATTCTACTATTTTTCTATTTCTTTTCATTGACCACTGAGGAAGGCTTTCTTATCTTTCCTTGCTACTCTTTGGAACTCCACATTCAAATGGTTATATCTTTCCTTTCTCCCTTGCTTTTCACTTCTTTTCTATTCACAGCTTTTGTAAGGCCTCCTCAGATATCCATTTTTCCTTTTTGTATTTCTTTTTCTTGGGCATGGTCTTGATCCCTGTACAATGTCAAGATGCTCTGTTCATAGTTCTTCAGGCACTCTATCAGATCTAATCCCTTGAATCAGTCACTTCCACTGTATAATCGTAAGGGATTTGATTTAGGTCATACCCGAATGGTCTAGTGGTTTCTCCTACTTTCTTCAATTTAAGTCTGAATTTGGCAATAAGGATTTCATGGTTTGTGCCACAGTCAGCTCCTGGTCCTGCTTTTGCTGGCTGTATTGAAATTCCCCATCTTTGGCTGCAAATAATATAATCAATCTGATTTTTGCATTGACCATCTGGTTGAAAGGTTGTTGAATTACGATGCCGGGATTCTTGGCCTCCGGAGGAGAAGAATTCAATCCGGGGCCAGAGACGAGGCTTGATCGCTCAGAGCTTTTGTGTCATAAAGTTTTATTAAAGTATAAAGAAGATAGAGAAAGCTTCTGACATAGGCATCAGAAGGGGGCAGAAAGAGTACCCGCCCGCTAGTATTCAGCTGGATGTTATATGGTCACCAGCAGTATGTTAATGAAAGAAAGGAATGTCTCAAAACTTAGAATGGCACCAAGCCCCACACCCATAAGAGTATTTTGGGATAACCTTGGCTCCAAATGGTTGATCTTGGGCCATAAAATGATTAACTTGAATCTTGAAGAAGGGCAGATCACCATACCAATAGTTTCATTTACATAGATTAGAGGAACAATATCGGAGTGTAACATACTGGTTTATCAAGTAGGTTGAGCCCAAAAGGCGGAACCGACTTGAAGACAGAGTTTGGGGTAAATGCATAGTACATTAGCATAGCTTAAGATAAACATTTCCATAAGAAAAAGGCATTGGTTAACTTGAGGTGAAACCAGGTATCATTATGGCAACACAGAATCTTAAGAGAAACCTCCTTTAAATTTGTATAGAGAAGGAAAAAAAAATCGCTAGTTTGTTTTCTCCTGCCNTTGGTTAACTTGAGGTGAAACCAGGTATCATTATGGCAACACAGAATCTTAAGAGAAACCTCCTTTAAATTTGTATAGAGAAGGAAAAAAAGTATCGCTAGTTTGTTTTCTCCTGCCGCTTAAGAGAGAGAAAATGTCTGACATTTGCAGACTATTTCCTCCGTTTGGAGACCCCTGGCCTTCCTGCCTGTTACCCTCTCAAAGGCTTGGGTGATTTTCAAGGTTCCAAATTAGTATGTAGCACTTGTGAAGGTCTATGTGTAGTACTTTTTGAGTCTAGTGCAGGCATTAATACATATTAATGCATTTCTTTGCCTGTGGAAGCTCAGCTGGTAAAGAATCCACTAATGCAGGAGATCCTGGTTTGATTCCTGGGTCAGGAGATCCTCTGAAGAAGGGATAGGTTACCCACTCCAGTATTATTGCTTGGAGAATTCCATGGACAGAGGAGCCTGGCAGGCTACAGCCCATTGGGTGGCAAAGAGTCTGACCTGACTGAGCGACTTTTACTTTTACTTGTTTGCTCATACATATATATATATATATATTTGGTAATTACATTGCTCTATGGTCATATTTATGGGAATGTTGGGGCCAGAGCCACGTGGGCTCACTTGAGCCAAGAAAAGTTAACTCTCCAATTTGTATGTACTCATTTTTATGCTTTGTACTATAAATGGCATTATGATGCTTATAAGGAAGTTTAAATATATGATTTCTGTCAGTAATGACACCTGCAGGGAATTTTTCCATTTGAAACAAGCATTGGGTTTTGCCATGCTGCCCTGTGTTTTGCCATCATTATTATTATTGTTATTATTTTGATCATTATCATTACATTTTTAAATTTCAAAGCCACATGTCCACCAATAAATATAGTTCTTTTTTATGATTTTGGCTTTATGGATAGAAATTGGGTATGTGAAAATACTGCAATCCTTTATCCAAGAAGTGTAAGTTTTAACTTGATATGAACTCATTTTGTTCTTGAGTTAATCTCTTTCTCTATGACTATGCTGGTTTATATAATATACCCTGAAATTATACTAAGTAGTGAAGTGTATTGTCTACATTTCTCAAGTGAGTGAAGATACATTTTTGTGTACTCCGATAGATTCAAGACATATTGATTTATTAAATTTATTCATGACTCTCAAAATTACCTGTAGAATTTGACTGTTTTTCTAATAAGCAGTGTTGTTTAAAACATATGTGAATGTTTCATATTTTTTTTAACTCAACAAAAGTTTTCCTTTATTGAATTTGATGTCATGGTCTAGCTTATTTTCCTCATTTGTCTTATATTGAGCAATGCTTCTTTTGAGTATATGCAGTTTGCAAAGTGACATTAGTAATTAGTAATTAGTGATCAATTTGTTTTTATCAGTAGCAGATAGTTGCAGGAGGTCTCTGTCCACCTCAGTAGAATTTTCCCTGAAGTTTGCTCTTAAGTTGAACATTAATAACAACTAAACAAAACACTCTGAGGGGATAATGGAAATTTGGATGCTGTATTAAATAATGTGATTTCAGTCCTTGTTGTCCCAGGTTGTTAACAAAACATGATTTGTACTTACAGCAAATATCCTTTCTCTAAAGAACTTACTCTGAAACTAAAGGTTTAGGTAGTTTCACTGTGTCACCACTCTCTATTCTTTATCAATCTTTTTCCTTCAAAACTACAATCTTGTCTTTGAACTGATAACTTTGTAAGTTTTAATATATTGATATTCATCTGTTAGTGCTGAATAGGACCTACATATCAGTGAATAAACTAAATAACTCTTATTTGGGGCACTAAATAATAATAGTTTGAATTTTCAAAATGTCATATTGGTTTTTTTGTTCATGTTGTAGGTGTCAAACACTGGAGCTTTAGAGTTAATTTTTAAGCGATATGAATCCTAGAATGAGAAATAGAATCTTCATTTTTTCAGTTAGTCTACCAAAATCTGCATAGTGTCATTTAAAAATATCTAAGATATAAGTTTTTCAGTACTTTGTGCTAATCAATATATTATTTTATCCTTCACCAGAGTCAGAAGAAATTTCTCTCTGCAATGCTATTTATAGAACTTTTATGATGTTGTGTGAGATACAAAATAAAGACACATTTCTGCAGAATGTTACCTCTCTCATCACCACCAAAGCTGCTCCACATACATACACTAATGCACACAAAATTTTTAACAAAAAATCTGGAACATATTATTAAATAAATGCATCATTCATCATTAAATACCTAAGGTCATAACATGCATTTAAAATTTACTGAATCCAATATTTTCATATTGCTTGACTATTGCATATTTTCTACCCCAAGTCCTGATAACATAGTTTCATCCTAAAATGCTGTTCCAGGTTTTAGGAAACTATTAAATGTTTTGAAATTCATGATAACAAGACAATATCTCTATATATTATAGCCTCTAAATATTGCTTTATGTGCTATAGGTGATCAACATATATTTCTGAAAAAATGAATAAAAAGAATAATCAGATGTCAGCTTTGCTTCAAGAAGACTGATATTGTGATAATGTGTACAATGTAGTGGAATGGGGAATAGTAGAAGCACTGAAGTTGGGCAGAAAGTTATTACAACATTTAAGATAGATGCTATGAGATCACTATAACAAGTGCCTTGCTTACTCTTAATGCAATGTCTATGCCATTAATATGCATAAGCTTCATAACTCCATTAATAACAATGCAGATTCAATTTATTTCCTGAGGTTTAGTCTCTGTACTCATAGATTAATAAACACATTTGGTATTTTGTTCTGTTACCTTATGTATAGTTTGTTGGGTACACTGAGTTCATATATCATTTCAGTTATTTTAAACTTCTCCATTAATACCACCAATGAGCCATACTTAATGCTAGAGACAAAAACAAGATCACCAAAGAACATTTACTCAATCACTGTCAGAACCATTTTTACTGGAACTCCTTTTTGCTTCAATAGACAGGTGAGGCAACCCTAAGTAAATACTAAGTGACAGGTTAATATGGAAAAATTGGAGGCAAAGTGGAGTGAAAAAATTGCCAAAGTACAAGAGTAAGCCAGACTGCTTTTTATGTTACTTCATTTCCCTGCTCTAGAAATCTTTTCATATCAGTCTGTTGAAATCACATTCTTACTTTAAAATTTGGCTCAAATTCTGCCTGCTTTAAGGTTTATTTTCAAATATCTTCTATTGCAATGTACTTTTCCCTCAACTTTTGATGAACTTAAAGAAGTCTTTATTGATCACCTACTGTTCAGTTTGGTTCAGTTCAGTCGCTCAGTCATGTCCAACTCTTTACGACCCCATGAATCGCAGGACGCCAGGCTTCCCTATCCATCACCAACTTCTGGAGTTCACTCAGACTCACGTCCATTGAGAGCCCCACACCCATAAGAATATTTTGGGATAACCTTGGCTCCAAATGGTTGATCTTGGGCCATAAAATGATTAACTTGAATCTTGAAGAAGGGCAGATCACCATACCAATAGTTTCATTTACATAGATTAGAGGAACAATATCGGAGTGTAACATACTGGTTTATCAAGTAGGTTGAGCCCAAAAGGCAGAACCGACTTGAAGACAGAGTTTGGGGTAAATGCATAGTACATTAGCATAGCTTAAGATAAACATTTCCATAAGAAAAAGGCATTGGTTAACTTGAGGTGAAACCAGGTATCATTATGGCAACACAGAATCTTAAGAGAAACCTCCTTTAAATTTGTATAGAGAAGGAAAAAAATATCGCTAGTTTGTTTTCTCCTGCCACTTAAGAGAAAATGTCTGACACTTGCAGGCTATTTCCTCCGTTTGGAGACTCCTGGCCTTCCTGCCTGTTACCCTCTCATGGTGATGTCCATATGTAGAGTCTTCTCTTGTGTTGTTGGAAGAGGGTGTTTGTTACAATGATACAGAGAACACTTAGCTATTCCCAGTGGAGAGAGAAGAAAAGGAGGGAGAGAAGGATATGGGAAAGGAATTAAGAGATATAAAAGTACCAAGAATAAAATTAATAAGATACAAGGATATTGTATATCTGCAACTAACATTGTAAATCAACAAGCTTCAATAGCAAAATTAAATATTATTTATATTTTAAAATGTTTTGAGATAATATCAAACAAAAATTTGTAATAGTGAAAAATAATATGTTATATAAGAACACAATTATTAAGTGATTATATTAAGCTATTTCTAGATTCCTGAATTCAATTTTCCACACACATATTTTTGCATATATATATAAATCATAAATCACAAATACATGCATATCTGTATGTGTGTGTTCATATCCACATATTTTTATACTTTCATGTACCTTCCTAAGGGATTATTTGTCAGAGTACATTATTATTAGAGATTATTATTTGACTATTATTAGAGTACATATAGTATAATGTCTTTTTATGCCATAACGTTTCAAGACTGTTAAGAAAAGGATTATTGTATTAGTTAGGGTTCTCCAGATGAACAGAACCAGTAGGAGACTTCTATTAAAAAGGAGACCCATTACTTTGCCAACAAAGGTCTGTATAGTCAGAGCTATGTTTTTTTTTCAGTAGTCATGTATGAATGTGAGAGTTGGACCATAAAAAGGGTCGAGCACTAAAGAATAGATGCTTTTGAGCTGTGGTGTTCGAGAAGTTTCTTGACAGTCCCTTGGACTGCAAGGAGATCAAACCAAGCAATCCTAAAGGAAACCAATCCTGAATATTCACTAGAAGGACTGATGCTGAAGCTTAATCTCCAAACCTTTGGCCACCTGATGCAGAAAGCCAAGTCATTTGAGAAGACTCTGAAGCTTGGATAGATCAAAGCAGGAGGAAAAGGGGATGAAAAAGGATGAGATGGTTGGATGTCATAACTGACTCAAAGGACCTGAGTTTGAGCAAGCTCTGGGAGATAGTGAAGGACAGGGAAGCCTGGCGTGTTGCAGTCCCTGATGTCTCAAAGAGTTGGACGTGACTGGGTGAATAAGAGTGACAAATAATAGACAATATTTATTATAAGAAAGTGGGACACAGGATTATGGAGATGAGAATTCCCATAATCGGCCCTCTGAAAGTTGGAGACCCAGGAAAGCTGGATAATTCTAAGAATCAAAGAACTGACAGTGTAAATCACAGTAAGGAACAGATGAACATGTTCAGGCAGACACAGAAAATTCTCCCTTCCTCTGCACTTT
The DNA here is from genome assembly GCA_006410675.1 of Oreotragus oreotragus. Classification (NCBI taxonomy): domain Eukaryota; kingdom Metazoa; phylum Chordata; class Mammalia; order Artiodactyla; family Bovidae; genus Oreotragus; species Oreotragus oreotragus. The sequence goes on from SJYX01006940.1 coordinate 277,280, forward strand.
TGTTTTACACATGCCTCAAAGAACTGGATGTTGCTAACCAAAACTGGTGAGAGCAATTTGCTTTGTGCAGTCCACTAAATACAATGCTAATTTTGGCCAGAAAAATCTTCCCAGTTACACCCAGAAATCACGGTCACCTCCTGTCCCAGTAAAGTTGATGTACAAAGTAATCATTAGAAATCTCAGTTCAGTTCAGTTCAGTTCAGTTGCTCAGTTGTGTCTGACTCTGTAGTCCCATGAATTTCAGCACGCCAGGCCTTCCTGTCCACCACCAACTCCTGGAGTTCACTCACATTCACGTCTATCAAGTCAGTGATGCCTTCCAGCCATCTCATCCTCTGTCGTACCCTTCTCCTCCTATGCTTAATACCTCCCAGTATCAGTGATCCCTTTTCCAATGAGTCAACTCTTTGCGTGAGGTGGCCAGCATACTGGAGTTTCCGCTTTAGCATCATTCCTTCCAAAGAAATCCCAGGGCTGATCTCCTTTAGAATGGACTGGTTGGATCTCCTTGCAGTCCAAGGGATTCTCAAGAGTCTTCTTCAATACCGTGGTTCAAAATCATCAATTCTTTGGTGCTCACTTTCTTCATAGTCCAACTCTCACATCCACACATGACCACTGGAAAAACAATAGCCTTGACTAGATGGACTTTAGTCGGCAAAGTATGTCTCTGTGAATATATTATCTAGGTTGGCCATAACTTTTCTTCCAAGGAGTAGGCGTCTTTTAATTTCATAGATGAAATCACCATCTGCAGTAATTTTGGAGCCCCAAAAATAAAGCTGACACTGTTTCCACTGTTTCCCCATCTATTTGCCATGAAGTGATGGGACCAGATGCCATGATCTTCGTGTTCTGAATGTTGAGCTTTAAGCCAACTTTTTCACACTCCACTTTCACTTTCATCAAGAGGCTTTTTCGTTCTTCTTCACTTTCTGCCATAAGGGTGGTGTCATCTGCATATCAGAAATTATTAATATTTCTCCCAGAAATCTTGATTCCAGCTTGTGCTTCCTCCAACCCAGCGTTTCTCATGATGTACTCTGCATATAAGTTAAATAAGCAGGGTGACAATATACAGATTTGATGTACTCTTTTTCCTATTTGGAACCAGTCTGGACATTGTTCAATGTCCAGTTTTAGCTCTTGTTTCCTAACCTGTATATAGGTTTCACAACAGGCAAGTCAGGTGTTCGGGTATTCCCATCTCTTTCAGAATTTTCCAGTTTATTGTGATCTACACAGTCAAAGGCTTTGGCATAGTCAGTAAAGCAGAAATAGATGCTTTTGTTTGTTTGTTTGTTTTTTTCTGGAACTTTCTTGCTTTTTTCATGGTCCAGCAGATGTTGGGAATTTGATCTCTGGTTCCTCTGCCTTTTCTAAAACCAGCTTGACATCGGGAAGTTCACGGTTCGCATATTGCTGAAGCCTGCCTTGGAGAATTTTGAGCATTACTTTACTAGCGTGTGAGATGTGTATAATTGTGCGATAGTTTGAGCATTCTTTGACATTGCCTTTCTTTGGGATTGGAATAAAAACTGACCTTTTCCAGTCCTGTGGCCACTGCTAAGTTTTCCAAATTTGCTGGCATATTGAGTGCAGCTCTTTCACAGCATCATCTTTCAGGATTTGAAATCTATCAACGGGAATTCTATCACCTCTACTAGCTTTGTTCATAATGATGCTTTCTAAGGCTCACTTGACTTCACATTCCAGAATGTTTGGCTCTAGGTGAGCAATCATACCATCGTGATTATCTGGGTCATGAGGATTTTTTCGGAAAAATCTTCGGTGTATTCCTGCCACCACTTCTTAATATCTCTGCTTCTGTTAGGTCCAGACAATTTCTGTCCTTTATCGAGCCCATCTTTGCATGAAATGTTCCCTTAGTATCTCTAATTTTCTTGAAGAGATTTCTAGTCTTTCCCATTCTGTTGTTTTCCTCTACTTCATTCTCTTGTTTTCCTCTGTTTCTTTGAATTGATCTCTGAAAAGGCTTTCTTATCTCTTCTTGCTGTTCTTTGGAACTCTGCATTCAGATGCTTATATGTTTCCTTTTTTCCTTTGCTTTTCATCTCTCTTGGAGAAGGAAATGGCAACTGACTTCAGTACTCTTGCCTGGAGAATCCCATGGAGGGAGGAGCCTGGTAGGCTACAGTCCATGGGGTCGCAAAGAGTCGGACACAACTGAGCGACTTCACTTCACTTTTTTCATCTCTCTTCTTTTCACAGTTATTTGTAAGGCCTCCCTAGACAGCCGTTTTGCTTTTTTGCATTTCTTTTCCATGGGGATGGCCTTGATCCCTGTCTCCTGTACAATGTCACGAACCTCATTCCATAGTTCATCAGGCATTCTATCTATGAGATCTAGTCCCTTACATTGATTTCTCACTTCCAATGTATAATCATAAGGGATTTGATTTGGGTTATACCTGAATGGTCTAGCGGTTTTCCCTACTTCTTCAATTTCAGTCTGAATTTGGCAATAAGGAGTTCATGATCTGAGCCACAGTCAGCTCCTTGTCTTGTGTTTGTTGACTGTATAAAGCTTCTCCATCTTTGGCTGCAGAGAATATAATCAATCTGATTTCGGTGTTGACCATCTGGTGATGTCCATGTGTAGAGTCTTCTCTTGTGTTGTTGGAAGAGGGCGTTTGCTATGACCAGTGCATTTTCGTGGCAGAACTCTTAGTCTTTGCCCTGCTTCATTCTGCATTCCAAGGCCAAATTTGCCTATTACTCCAGGTGTTGCTTGACTTCCTCCTTCTGCATTCCAGTCCCCTATAATGAAAAGGACATCTTTTTTGGGTGTTAGTTCTAAAAGGTCTTGTAGGTCTTCATATAACTGTACAACTTCAGCTTCTTCAGCATTACTGGTTGGGGCATAGACTTGGATTACTGTGATACTGAATGGTTTGCCTTAGAAATGATCAGAGATCATTCTGTCGTTTTTGAGATTGCATCCAAGTACTGTATTTTGGACTCTTGTTGACCTTGGTGGCTACTCGATTTCTTCTAAGGGATTCCTGCCCACAGTAGTAGATATAATGGTCATCTGAGTTAAATTCACCCATTCCAGTCCATTTTAGTTTGCTGATTCCTAGAATGTCCATGTTTATTCTTGCCATCTCTTGTTTGACCACTTTCAATTTGCCTTGATTCATGAACCTGACATTCCAGGTTCCTATGCAATATTGCTCTTTACAGCATCAGACCTTACTTCTATCACCAGTCACATGCACAACTGGGTATTGTTTTTGCTTTGGTCCATCCCTTCATTCTTTCTGGAGTTATTTCTCCACTGATTTCCAGTAACGTGTTGGGCACCTACCGACCTGGGGAGTTCCTCTTTCAGTATCCTATCATTTTACCTTTTCATACTGTTCATGAGGTTCTCACAGCCAGAATAATGAAGTGGTTTGCCATTCCCTTCTCCAGTGGACCACATTCTGTCAGATCTCTCCACCATGACCCACCCATCTTGGGTGGCCCCACGGGTATGGCTTAGTTCATTGAGTTAGACAAGGCTGTGGTCCTAGTGTCATTAGATTGACTAGTTTTCTGTGAGTATGGTTTCAGTGTATCTGCCTTCTGATGCCCTCTTGCAACACCTACCGTCTTACTTGGATTTTTCTTACCTTGGATGTGGGGTATCTCTTCATGGTTGCTCCAGCAAAGCGCAACCGCTGCTCCTTACCTTGGATGAGGGGTATCTCCTCACCGCCACCCCTCCTGACATTGAACGTGGAAATCTACTCTTTGTCAACTTTGCACTCATCCACATCTCTCTACACCACACTTAAATCCAAATAAAGACAAAGCAAGGAAGAGGTGGCAAGAATACACAGACGAATTGTACAAAAAAAATCTTCACGACCCAGATAATCAAGATGGTGTGATCACTCACCTAGAGCCAGACATTCTGGAATGTGAAGTCAAGTGGGCCTTAGAAAGCATCACTATGAACAAAGCTAGTGGAGGTGATGGAATTCCAGTTGAGCTATTTCAAATTCTGAAAGATGATGCTGTGAAAGTGGTGCACTCAATATGCCAGCAAATTTGGAAAACTCAGCAGTGGCTATGGGACTGGAAAAGGTCAGTTTTCATTCCAATTCCAAAGAAAGGCAATGCCAAAGCATGCTCAAATTACCACACAATTGCATTCATTTCACATGCTAGTAAAATAATGCTTAAAATTCTCCAAGCCAAGCTTCAGTAATACATGAACATGATCATTCAGATGTTCATGCTGGTTTTAGAAAAGGCAGAGGAACCAGAGATCAAATTGCCAACATCCACTAGATTATTCAAAAAGCAAGAGAGTTCCAAAAAATATATATATATTTCTGCTTTATTGACTATGCCAAAGCCTTTGATTTTCTGGATCACAATATACTGTGGAAAATTCTGAAAGATATGGGAAAACCAGACCACCTGACCTACCTCTTGAGAATCCTCTATGCAGGTCAGGAAGCAACAGTTAGAACTGGGCATGGAATAACAGACTGATTCCAAATAGGAAAAAGAGTACATCAAGGCTGTATATTGTCACCCTGCTTATTTAACGTATATGCAGAGTACATCATGAAAAATCTGGGCTGGAGAAATCACAAGCTGGAATTAAGATTGCTGGCAGAAATATCAATAACCTCAGATATGCAGATGACACACCCAGATGGCAGAAAGAGAAGAAGAACCAAAGAGCCTCTTGATGAAGTTGAATGAGGACAGTGAAAAAATTGGCTTAAAGCTCAACATTAGAAAATGCATATCATGCAGCCTGTCCCATCACTTCATGGCAAATAGATGGGAAAACAGTGGAAATAGTTGATTTTATTTTTCTGGGCTCCAAAATCACTGCAGATGATGATTACAGCCATGAAATTAGAAGATACTTACTCCTTAGAAGGAACGTTTTGAGCAACCTAGACAGCAGGGGCATTGAAAAGCACGGACATTACTTTGTCAACAAAGATTGTCTAGTCAAGGCTATAGTTTTTCCAGTGGTCATGTATGAATGTGAGAGTTGGACTATAAAGAAAATTGAGTGCCAAAGAATTAATGCTTTTGAACTGTGGTGTTGGAGAAGACTCATGAGAGTCCCTTGGACTGCAAGGAGATCCAAACAGTCCATTCTAAAGGAAAGCAGTCTTGAATATTCATTGGAATCACTGATGCTGAAGCTGAACTTCGAATCCTTTGGCCACCTGATGTGAAGAGCTGACTCATTTGAAAAATCCCCTGATATTTGGAAAGGTTGAGGGCAGGAGGAGAAGGGTCGACAGAGAATGAGATGGTTAGATGGCATCACCGACTCAAGGGACATTGGCTTGGATGAACTCTGGGAGTTGGTGATAGACAGGGAAGCCTGGCATGCTGCTGTTCATTGGGTCACAAAGGGTGGGACATGACTGAGTGACTGAATTGAACGGAAGGTTGTAATTCTGCCTAATGTTATACATCTCTTATAGTTGTTGTTATTCAGTCCCTAAATTGTCTCTGACTCTGTGCAACCCATGGGCCACAGCATACCAGGCTTCCCTGGGCTTCACTATTTCCCATATTCAGCTCAATACTTCCATCTCTCCTGTCTACATTTGAAAACTAACTCTGTGGAAGAGGAAATAAATTTACCTTGATATAATGTAATTTAAATACTATGATGTAAAATTAATAAAACATAAGTGGTTATTGCTGTTGTTCAGTCACTGAATTTTGTCTCACTCTGCAACCCCATGGACTGGACACCAGTTTCCTCTGTCCTCCACCGAAAATATAAACATGTAAAACATAAATGCTATTGAAATCAATACATGTTATGTTACACAACAGGATAAAAAGATAAAAGAAAGTAATTAAATATATAAATAATACATGTATAGATATATATATATATAAATGCATATAGATGCAATATGTACACACATAAAGATGTATTTATAAGAACGCCGGCGCACTAAGTGCAGGTGGCTACAAGAGGAGCTATCCCACGTCCAAGGTCAGGGGCAGCCAGGAGAAGCCTTGGGCGGTGACCCTGAGGAGCCAACATGAGCCCGAGGCCAGGGGCGGCAGCTGGGAGGAGCCACCCATGCCCGAGGCCAGGGCCAGTGGCCTGGAGGAGCAACCCTAGGAGTGGTGGCTGCACAGGTGCAGGAGGGCCTAGAGGAGCTATCCCAGGTTGAAGGTCAGGAACAGCAGTGGTAAGGAGATACCCTTCATCCAAGGTAAGGAGCAGTGACTGTGCTTAGCTAGAGCAGCCATGAAGAGATACCCCACGCCCAAGGTAAGAGAAAACCAAGTAAGATGGCAGGTGTTGCAAGAGGGCATCAGAGGGCAGACACACTGAAACCATACTCACAGAAAAAAAAAAAAAAAAAAAAGCAAATCATGTTGAGTGCTAGTACTGTTTTATTTATTAAATCCTGATTGCAAAGAGCAGCACAAGGAAATATAGATTTAAGTGAGGGCTCTCTGCAGGTTGGGGATACTGACTTTAGTGTATCAGCAATTATATTAACATATTAAATATTAAAAATTATAAAAGAAATGAAAGTTTCCAGGCAGAACAGTAGGTAGTTTCAGAAACTGAGTTCCTCTCATGCCAGGTTTCAGATCCATTTCTTATAATGCATGGGCATTTTAATTAACTTTATTTAGTTTTTTGGTTTGTGAAAGAACATAATTTCTCCATATATAAAATAAAGATAATAAAACTTGCTCTATCTAGTACAAGATTGTTGTGAGAATGAAATTAAATAGTGTATGTAGAAGCCCTTTGTAAACATTTAATACTATGGAACTGTAAGGTATTATTATAAATCCACGGTCCTAGGATGTGTTAGTATTGGAAAGCGTTATCCACCATTTCTTGAACATGTCTGTAAAAATCTCAATTACTCGTTATTGTCCTTTTACTAATGTTTAAGAGTAAAACTACTCCCATTTATATCGTTACAAAAATGTAAGTAAATCATGGCCCAGTAAAATAATTTTCACCATTCACCTTTCTCTCCCTGGAAACACATACACTGGAGTTATACATACACCAAAGAGAAGGAAAACTTGTTTCAGTGTTTAGTGTAAAGAAGTGTTTTTTCTCAGTTGTTGGTTTTGTAGCTCTTATGAACCTGACTAAAACATCTGACTGATCACGTCACTCTTATTTAGGTATCCCCGAATTCTTGAGCTGGAGAGCGTGAGTCTGGCAAAAACAAAAATGAAAAAAAAAAGGGCAGTCAAAATTGTTGTGAAGAAGGGGTGAGATGGAATATGCAGTGCATATGATACAGCAATGTTCCCCCCAAAACCAACGGCCACCTTCTTTTTCTGTAAAGTCCATGGATTCACACAAATGGATGTGCAGAAAGACAAGGTATGCTGACCTGTCAAAAAGTTGAGAGCTGGCTGGATAAAGGCAAGTCGCTCCGTCTCTCTGAGCCTCCACTTTCGTAGAATAAGGGTAAGAAAGTCTGCTAAACAGGGTCTTCAATCAGCTCAGTCTATCTACTCTTGCACCTGAGGAGATCAGGTCCTCTTTGTAAGCTACCGCCAACACCTCGGATTCACACTTGGCCTTTAACTACTTCTTCTCAGCCCTTAGTTTCTCACCCCTTTGCAGACAGTCAACTTAGAAACAATCTGTCTTTATAAGCATCCTTCTTGCCATATCTTCTAAATCCCTGAAGGATCCTGAATCATCTCAGCTGCAATGGCATTCATGACCACCAGGACGCACCCCCAGGTCACCAACAGTGAAATCTTTGGTACCTGGGCTGCCACCTTGTGTCAGAGACTATATGTCCCCCACCTGCCACTCAGGATGATATCCTCTTCCTTCACCAGGGATGACTTAACCCAGTCCCAAATCTTCACCTTACTACCTGTTTTCAATCACTTCTTTCCATATTATTGTGTAGTTTGGACCCTTCAAGAGGCAGATGCCAAGACAAGATGGGAAATGCAAGAGAATTTGTAGGGAGGGCGAGAGGCTGTGGCTGTGAGGGGAAAACGGGAGTGAGCCAGAGGAGGCAGGGAGAGCTGTCAGACAATGCTGGTCTGACCTCATGAAGGAGAGAGGAGAAGATAAAGTGTCAGATGGGAGAGTCTTGGATGCAGCCCAGTTCTAGAAGGAATTCAGTCAGACTGAAGGGACGCTATCAGAGGGGTGCCCATCTAGCAGAAATGGGCCTGCTTTGTGATCGTTGCTGTATTCGCTCAGTGGCCAGAGCAATCAGTGGGGTCTCCACACAAATGGATTCTGAGTTCAGTGACCGGGACAGTCATCATGTAGGCTCCTCACATCTGGAGATTTGAGTTGTGTGTTTTTATGTCCACCATGATGAGGGGGGAAGAGGATAACATCATGACAGGGTGGTCCAAATAGATATCATCCATGAGAGCACAGCAGTATTCGTGCACCTCTAGATAGATACCTTGAGGATGAAACTGCAATGCCTTTGTTGCATTCCTGCCAAAAGTATTTAACCTATATGTAATCATGAGGAAACATCAACAAATCCAAATTAAGGGGCTATATGTAACACAGGACAACAAAAACATAGTTGATGTACAATACATATAAGTTTCAGGTGTACCACATAGTGACTCACAATTTCTAAAGTTATACTCCATTTATAGTTTTTCAAAATATTGGCTATATTCCTGGTGTTGTACAATATACTGTGTACACGTGCATGCATGTGCGTACATGCTCAGTCGCTTTCGTTGTGTCCAACTCTTTGAAACCCTATGGACTGTACCCACCAGGTTCCTCTGTCCATGGGATTCTCCAGGAAAGAATACTGGAGTGAGTTGCCATGCCCTCCTCCAAGGGATCTTCCTGATCCAGGGATCAAACACACAGCTCCTGTATCTTCTGCATTGCAGACAGATTCTTTACCCAATGAGCCACTTGGGAAGCCCATATCCTTCTGTATAAGAGGCTATTCTTGATCTTAGGAAATATATGCTGAAGTTTTAAGGTATAAAAGGGCATAATATATATAACCATCTCTCAAACGGTTTAGAAAAATAAATTATATAAATGAGAGAGACAGAGATGAAGGGTGTTTTCCAAAAGACAGGCTGAATGAGGTGCACATGCAACGGCTGACTTTGAGTTCAGTTCAGTTCAGTTCAGTCGCTCAGTCGTGTCTGACTCTGCGACCCCTTGGACTGGGGGCAGCACGCCAGGCCTCCCTGTCCATCACCAACTCCCAGAGTTTACTCAAACTCATGTCCATTGGGTCGGTAATGCCATGCAACCAGCTCATCCTCTGTCGTCCCCTTCTCCTCCCACCTTCAATCTTTTCCCAGCTTCAGGGTTTTTTCCAATGAATCAGTTCTTTGCATAAGGTGGCCAAAGTATTCAGCTTCAGCATCAGTCCATCCAATGAATATTCAGGACTGATTTCCTTTAGGATGGACTGGATGGATCTCCTCCTTGACTTTGCCAGTGATCAAATACTGCACCGAGGCATGAAAAGTACATGAGCGATATTAAACACATTTTAAACCAGCTCTCCTGGCTTCTGGCCAGTGAGATGAAACAGGTGCTGAGTTGAGATTTATGGGGTGGCTATTGTTTTTCAATCACAACTGTCTAGTGATTCATTATTGCACACGCCAGCAACTCTACCCCAGTGGATGCAATTATCTGTTTCATTTTCATTTTCTTTTTTTAAAAGAGCTAGTTGAGTATGTTTCTAAGTGTGGACATGTTGTCTTTGATCCATTAACCAGCACTCCCATGCTGGTTGACATAATGAAGGTAGGAGTGAGGGGATGATCACTCTGCCTGTGTGCATTTTAAGTTGAAAAAATTTTAGATATAAGGTCAAAAAGGACACACCTAGACATCCAAAATGTCCCTATCAAGCTCGTATTTTCACAGTTCTTGCACATATACACACACACAAAAAAACAGGTTTATAGCTTTAATTTTTATCTCTTTTCATCCGATGTGCCCAGTTTTTCTTTTCAAAGCTTATTTACCTCCATTATCTTCCTGACATTACATCAACCTTGTGCGCTAGCCAGCTCTAAAAGTGGACTGCCTGAGTCCAAGTCCCAGCACTGGTGGTTACTGTTGTGTGACCTTGCACAAGTTCCTTGACCTCTCTGTATTCTCAGCTTTATTATCCCTGTAGTACAGATACTGATTCTGCGGTTTCAAGCATCTTGTTTTCAATCACTTGTCAATTTAGTGTAAGAACTGGGAACTTCCATGGAGATTTCAACTCCCCTACAAAAAAAACAATTTGTTTCCACTAAGCACTGGTATTGTATGAGTTGGAGGAATGTTGTTTAATAGGGTGTTGTTTGAAAATAGAAGTCACATTTATCTTTAAGGAGGTTAAACATTTTTTCTGCCATTCAGTTCTGTTCAGTAAGCATTATTTAGAAAGTAGGCAGAAGAAAGGGGAGTGGGAGAGGGCTTTGGATCAGAAGATTTGTATTTGAAACCAGGCTCTGTTACCTAATCTGTGTTCAGTTTTCTCTTCAGTAAAATGGAAACCCTGATATGTAAGCTCTAAGTTTGTTGGGATGAGTGGCCACAATATGTGTTGCTAGGCATTGAACATACTAGGCATTGACCCTGATACAGCCTTTCAAAAATATACTAATTTTTCTGTGCTTGCTACTCATCAGGAGCTTTGCTATAATCATGAAATACTCTCAGTTGCTCAGTCATGTCTGATTCTTTGTGACCCGGACTGTACCTGCCAGGGTCCTCTGTCCATGGAATTTTCCCAGGCAAGAGTACTGAAGTGGGTTGCAATTTCCTATTCCAGTGTATCTTCCCAACCCAGGGACTGAACCTGCATTTTCTGCATCTCCTGCAGGGACAGGCAGATTCTTTACTACTGAACCACGTGGGAAGCGCCTTATCCAAGAAATACAGAAATGCAAAAAATTTACTCCTTCTCTTTGGGGCTCACCCTCCAGAAATTTGTAATGGTTCTTCACGAAGTAAGGATGTTAGCCAGTCAAGTATGTTGTAATTCTTTTTTCCCAGGGCACTGAAATTTTTTGTTTACATTTTTAACTCTCTTTAAATTTTCCTTTTTGTGTAGTAAATCTACTTGATTTTTCTTGTATGGTTGATTTGCAGCTTTAAACTCAGAAAGCCCCTTTCTACTTCTTGAATCAGATCAATATTCATCTCTGTTTCTTTCTGGTTCTTTTACAGTCTTCATTTTTCACATTTAAATCTTTAATCCATCTGGAATTTATTTGGCTACATGGTTGCAAGGTGCTGAATAGTTATCTTTTTAAGACACCTTCTTAATGATGCTGGTTGATGGGACTAGTTTATTTGACTTAAACTCATTTCTATCTCAATAACTTACCCTCTGAGCTGCCTGCTGTGCACTTGAATTGTCCCACCTTGAAAAGGCCCATAGGATAGAAATATGTATCTATGCGATATTCCCATTTAGTTGATTTACTTTTAGTGCAGAATAATAAATGTCAGCTCTTTTGTCTCAATCAGATAAATGTAGAAACTGTAACACAGTATTTTGCATAAGGGCTAAAAGTTAGTGCCTCCCTAAGCCCAGAGAAAAGTGTAAAAGAGGGCGAGCCAGGTCATCACCCATTAGTCACAACCATGCCCCCCCACCCCAAACTTCCCTCATATGCCTGTCATCTCTTCCCACGTGCTCAGCTTTTCCAGATGGACTTGGAGCCATTTCTGCAAGGGAGCTAAAAGTCTAGTAGAAAATTCATTACTGATCCACTGAACCCTGCCTCAGTCCATTACTGTGGTTCCTTAAATACTGTTCCAGAAACTTGACTTTCTTGAGAAAAGATGCAGCAAACAGTCTCCATGTTAATCTGGCTGGAAACACCAATGTGTTTTCCCCAGTATCAGCCTCAGGCTGGTAGCCTCACCGTGCAGGGCAGCTGTAGACGTGGTTTGCCCCACAGTGTCTTGTTGGTTGTCCAGCACCTTTAAGGCCGTGATTTGGGCCTCTGAGCACGCCAAGAGGTGAACCCCCAAAGGCCGAGCCAAGCTGCCCACTGTGCCCCTCAGGGTAGTCAGTGTAGAGCTTCGAGAATTCTCTCTCGCCTCCAACACCCAGGTTGGCTCCCCTCACCTCCAACTGTGAGAGGTGAGGAAACCCTTAATAGGGTTCTGACCCCGCCAACATCCTCATCCTCTCCACAGATTAAGGAAGTGTTGGGTCTTCCAGCTCTGGTCCTCAGGAAGTGAGATCACTAGGCTCTGAAGCAGGCGCGACGGGGGCTGGTCTCAGCACAGACTGCTGACCTCTCTGCAGGGTCTGGAAGGCAATGGTGCACTCGGGCACTGGTGCACGCTATGTTTTCTTCATCTGTGAGATGGGAGCCATGCCGCCCTGCCTGCTCTGCCCGCAACTCCCCCACCCCTTACTCCCCCTAGTCTCGGGCTCCCTGGGCCCAGGAGCATTCTTCTAACGTGACTACATTTTCTACAGGCCTCCAAATCAAGGCAGTGGGGTGGCACCAGTTTCTCCTGAGTCCCTCCACAGCTCCCCTCCCCTGCACCGCCCTGCGCCTCAACCCCACAGACTGCCCCCGCCTAAGGAGCATCGACCCAAGGACCTCCCGGCTCTTTCCTGGGACACCCTCCTTTCCCAGGTGCCACACACAGTTCTGACCTTTGTGACCGCACACCCAAATCTTCATGGTTGTCCTGGGTAGGGGGCAGGGAGATAGAAACTTCGGAAAGTCTGTGTGCAACCCGTAAGCTTCAGACTATGGATGTCAGGCTGGCTTTGTTAGAAGTCACACACCCACAAGTCTCACAACCTTGACAGACATAAACTGTGGCTGGTCAAGGTCAGGGTGCTTCAGAGTATATGTGTGTGTGGTATGTATGGAGGAGGTGGGTAAGGGTGATGCGGAGACGGTCATGAATAGATAAGCTTCAGAGTGTATGTGTGTGTGGTGTGTGTGGAGTAGGTGGGGAGGGATGATGCAGAGACAGTCTTATTAATAGATAATCTTTTAAATATGTGGGAAGGAGAAATAGCATATGATAGATACATGCATTCAACCCATTCCTCCCAGTAAGTATATTTCTCAATAATAGAAGTTAGGAAAAGAGACCATCCCTCTAAATGCAGAGTCTAAAAGCATAAGCTCCCAGGGAAATGACACAGCATTTAGCAGAGAAATCTTTTAAGAAAGCAAAAAATACACATATGCAGGCAGAAAAACAGGTATGTGAGAGAGGTACATTCCTTAGAGACAGATTTAAGCAGGCTTCTTACTATGCTTGTTTTGAGTTTAATTACAGGATAACAGCATCACTTTTTAAAAAATTTAATTTGGATGATTGTAGCAGCTTTTAAACTAATTTCCTTGCTCATCTCACACCACCCAATCCATCCTTCCCAGTTCTACCAGTCCTGCGTTTTCCGATCATGTAGCTCCCAGGTCTAAAGCCTTCCTTTGTTGTTGCTTGAGTCTCATCTAAAATTTTCCCCAACATTGACCCATATTCTGACCACCCAAAAACATAGTTTCCCCACCTGGCTGGGTTCTCTTTCAGCAGTCTAAGCGATTGCCATGCCATTCCTTTTATCCAGAAAGCCCTACCCCCCACCCCACATCATGGCCATCTGGTCAAATAAAATATATTATTCAAGTCTCAGTTCTAGCATTGTCTAGGTCTCCTTAAAAGGCCTCCAATTACACTCCAGGCAGTCAGGAGCTTCTGCCGTTCCGCTGTCATTCGGTACTGCTGGTGACCTTGTATCATCCTGGTACATGATTGTTCCTCCCACTGGACACCACACTTCACGAAGGCGGGGATCATGTCATTCATTCTTGCATCCTTAGTTCCCAGCACAGTGTTCGACACCAACAAGCATGTATTGAATTCTCGTCTTTAATAGCATCACCGTTTTTCATCGACACACGTTATTTATCCACGTTTCTTCAAATTAATGGTGCTTATCAACTCGCCTTGCATAACCTGTCATTAGGAAATGTCCAAGCTTCTTATCTAAGTCTACCTTTGAACGCCCCCAAGCTAGAGATTAAGCATCGATATCAGCTCCCTGACTTTTCTCCAAAGGCAGCCAAGAGCTATGACCCAACACGCTCTCCTGTTTCATAGATAACACATGCAGGACAACCCAACACACCATCCTGTTTCATAAATAACATGCACAGGATGACACAAACACATAAAGATAAGTCTGAAAGGCACTGGGAATACTCTCTCCTTCTGTAGACCTGGCTTGGCAGGCTCCAAAGTGAGGATGTAAATTCACTTTGTCAAAGCAAACGTTTCTCCTGGGGGACATCGGCTCAACCTCCAGGAGATAGTAATGACCACAGCCCACAGGGAGCAGGTGATGAGTCACTTACTGCTGCGAGGCAATTAGTGCTGCTAGAAAAAAAATTGCTTTCATTTAAAATTCTCTCTAAATTGTATGTATCATGGCTCATGGGATAATTTACGTATCATTAGAAACTAAGAAATATATATCATGGTAACAAATTGTCTCTTCCATCCACCACAGCCGATAGCTCTCAGGGGTCTTTGGAAAATCAGAGTTTTGCTGTCTTTGTTACATCAGCTGGTGTGGAAATGTTCATCTGTGCCCATTTATTTTCTCATTCGCTCCCTGGTTCTCTGGCAGAGAGATGGCAAGAAAAACACTGGCCATCATTTTCACCCATTGGTTTGCAGCCTCATTTGCTGTAAAGAAGTCCCTGGGAGAACAGCCATGAGTTGTATTATTTTCCCTAACAACTTGAGTGTCTATTTTGAGATTTGGTTCATCTTGAAGTTTTCCCAGTGCTATTATGTTATTTTCTCCAATACATAGCATGCTGAACAATTCTGTAGCTTCCCATTCAAAGACCGTCTTTCATTATAAATGTAAATGGCTGCAAAGAGCTTGGAGAAAAGTGCTTGATTGTCCAGTGGGAGGAGCAAGTCCCAGAGGACTTTGTTGAGTCAGGTTGGAGGTCATATAGCAACTGGGCAAACATGCTCGAGTTTAGAAGAACCACCTTAAGTCGATTCTCTGCCAAGGGAAAAATATGAAGTGGAAATTTGGAAAATGAGACTCTTCACTGCTGGGGAGAAGAGGGTGTGCAGAGAAAGGGGGCGAGGTGAGAAGTCCAGTTTCAAAATGCCAGTGTGACATGGAAACAATATTAGCCAATATCACCAACCACAGAAGTTTAATCTGTGAAACAAAGATATGAGATAAAGAGCCACCCCATAGCCTCTTATTTGCAAAATCAGAGACTGAAAAAAATGATGCATCTGAAAGTCTATTAAAAAATAATTCCCATTCAGCTTTATTCTTTCCTTTCATTAAATTTCAATTGTTTTGAAGAAAAACTACAGTGCTAGCCTTTTCCTAAAAGGCTATGCTTTAATCATTGTTAGTCACTGAGTTACCCAGGCCAATCAGCAGAATCTGCTGCATCACTTGTGAGTTCCCATGTTCAAAAAATATTGAAATGGGACTTCCCTGGTAGTTCAGTGGTTAAGACATCACCTCCCGATGCAGGGGGTGCAGGTTCAGTCCCTGACTGGGGAGGTAAGATCCCACATGGCTCATGGCCAAAAAACCAAAACATAAATCAGAAGCAATATTGTAACAAATTCAATAAAGACTTTAATGATGGTGCACATAAAAAAAAACTTTAAAGAATATTGTAACAAATTCCATAAAGACTTTAATGATGGTGCACATAAAAAAAAATCTTTAAAGAAAAATAGAGAATTTCAAGACTATCAGGGAACCAAGTGTGAAGTTCTCTCAAAAGGACAGATCACACAACCAAGAAGCTG
Source organism: Oreotragus oreotragus (assembly GCA_006410675.1). Taxonomy (NCBI): domain Eukaryota; kingdom Metazoa; phylum Chordata; class Mammalia; order Artiodactyla; family Bovidae; genus Oreotragus; species Oreotragus oreotragus. The sequence continues at coordinate 293,091 of SJYX01006940.1, forward strand.
CCTTTTGTCAGTGTTGAGGGCTTGGAACCTCTCAAATAGAAAAAAAAAAAAAAAGGGGGGGGAGGAGGCAGAAGTGTTCGGCGCTCCTCTAGTACCGGTTCTCATTGCCATTGTTGAGTGTCCTTCCTATAGCGCCTGAGATCCAGAAGCAATGCTCGGGATTTTGTCTTTGAGGTCCTCAATCACCCTGTCACACAAGAGCTACTTTCTGCATGTTCCACAAGTATGTGAAATTCTAGGTATTTGTTAGAGAAAGATTCCACGCCACTGGAATACTGTGGTTGAGATATTTAAACTTCAAGTCAGGGGTAGAAAAATAAAATTTGCGCAAATTACATGAAAATAAATGTGGAACTAGAGAGTAGCAAAATGCAATCTAGCTATCCAATGTTGCTGGAAAAAGTGGCCACCACACACTGANGATTCATGGGGTCGCAAAGAGTCGGACACGACTGAGCGACTAAACTGAACTGAACTGATAAGAACAAAATAGAGATGAAATATTCATGACACGTATAGTCCTTGTCTCTGTAATTGGTCATGTAGTTGTAGCAAATATTTGTAACTACTTTCTTTCACTAAACTTTTTGTATTCCTTTCAGTTCAGTTTGTCATGGTTCTTTTCCTGTTTTGGTAATCCAAACGTTCATTCGTGAAGAGACTTTGCAATTAGTAGCGCTGCCTGTATTGAGATGTCGTAAGTTTCCATGGGTGTGGTGATGCTAAGAAATGTCCTAAGGGCTCACCTGTATTCCAGACATAGTCTTCCTTATGTCCATTGTGTAACAGTATTTCAATTTCCTTGTGGTTATCAGGATCAAACATTCTAACCTGCATAATTCCCCTCTTCACAGCCTGTTGATTATTTTGAGGAGTCCACAGTGGCCAGGTGGCAATCTTTACTTTCAGTTCAATAGAATTATTATTGTGTCTCCTAATAGAACTATTTCTCCCTTGGGAACAAAGACCTCTAGGTCAGCAGAGAATAAGATCATGGCAACAGGAAGCAAAAATGTTGCTTGTGGTTTACTAGGAATAATAGCAAGTAGTGCCACTTTCATTTCTACCCTCCCTTTGGCTCCTGGACACGTGAGTCTTGTCTATAGAAGAAACAGAACTGTATATTGGATTTTGATTCTAAACATACACAGTCTTCTAAAGAACCTTGCCTAGCCCTGAAATGTATTGCTACCTAATAAGCACTGTAATTAAAATCTTTAAAAGGCCATTTCACTCCTCTACCAAACCAACTGCTTCAGAAGTTAAGCCACATGGTAAGACCAGTAACTTCCATGAGCATGGGCCCATTGCTGCACTTCTTTTGTGGTAAAGTGAGTTCATTGATCAGAAGCAATGCCATGTGGAATACCATGATGGTGGATAAGGCATTCTTTAAGAACACAAATGGTAGTTTTGGGTAAAGTAGTTTTGTGGTGGTGAAGCAAATCCATATTCAGAGTAGGTCTTTACTCAGTAAGAACAAAATGATACCCTTTCCACGATGGAAACTATACAGTGTAATCAAACTTGCCAACAGGTAACCGACTGATTAATTCAGGGAATTTTGCCACACTAGGGTGAGCATTGGTCTCTGCTGACAGATTANATCCATATTCAGAGTAGGTCTTTACTCAGTAAGAACAAAATGATACCCTTTCCACGATGGAAACTATACAGTGTAATCAAACTTGCCAACAGGTAACTGACTGATTAATTCAGGGAATTTTGCCACACTAGGGTGAGCATTGGTCTCTGCTGACAGATTAGGCACTCAGCAGTAGTCGTAACCAGGTCAGCCTTAGTGAGTGGAAATCTGTGTTGCAGAGCCCTTGTATAACTTCTATCCTTGCCACTATTGCCACTTTTGTTTGGGAGCCCACTTGGCAGTCACAGGGGTAGCTAGAGAAAGAGGTTGGCTGGTATTCATAGAACAGGTTATTATAGTCTCTTGATTATTAAAATTCTCCTATGCTGAAGTCTCTCTTTGGTGAACATTCACAGACAAAAATATCTTCATGTGTTTTTGTCATCTGCATATCTTCTTTGATGAGGTGCCTGCTAAGTTCCTTCAGTTGAGTCTGACTCTGCAACTCTATGGACTATAGCCTGCCAGGTTCCTCTGACCATGGGATTCTCCAGGTAAGAATACTGGAGTGGATTGCCATTTTCTCCTTCATTGGATGAGGTATCTATTGATATCTCTTGATCACTTTTAATTGGATTGTCTTCCTATTATCGTGATGTTAAGCTTTCTTATGTATTTTGGATAAAATTTCTTTAACATATAAGTTTTTGGTGATATCTTCTCCCAGTGGGAGGCTTGCTTGTATTCCCTTAATAGTATTTTTCACATAGGAGTTTTTAATTTTACCTCAACTCACCTTTTTTTTTTTTTTGTCTCTGGATCATGCTTTTGGTGTTATGTCTAAAAACTCATTGTAAAATTCAACGTCACATAGATATTTCTCCCATAAAGTTTTAATTTTTTTTTCACATTTAAGTCTATATCCATTTTTTTGCACATGAATTTTCAACTGTTCTAGCATTTGTTGAAAAGTTATACTTTCACCTTTAGATTGTTTTTGTTTTGTTTTGTTTTTCCTTTGTCAAAGTCCAGTTGACTATATTTGTATAGGCCCTTAAGGGCTCTCTATTCTGTTTTATTAATCTGTGTGTCTTCACCAAACCTATACTTTTTTTTTTTTTTTTATGGTGTGTGTATGTGTGTGTGTTAGTTGCTCAGTTGCTTTGCGACCCCTTGGGCTGTAGCCTCTGTCCATGGAGTTCTCCAGGCAAGAATGCTGGAGTTGCCATTCCCTTCTCCAGGGGATCTTTCTGACCTAGGATTTGAATCTGGGTCTCCTGCACTGCAAGCAGACTCTACCATCTGAGCCACCAGGGAAGCCCAGTAATTCTTTAAGTTGTGGATGTGCAATGCCTCAAATTTTTTTTTTTTAATTCAGCATTTTGTTGGCTATTCTGGGTCTTTTGCTTTTCCATATAAATACTATAATCAATTTCCCATATCCATGAAATAGCTTGATGAGATTTTTGTAGTTATTGTGTTGACTCTATATGTTGTTTGCAATAATTCAAATTTTAAAAATATTAGAGTCTTTTAGTTCATAAACATGGAATATCTTCCTATGTCTTTAGATCTTCACTGACTTCTTTCATCAGAGTTTTATAGTTTTTCTTGTATATATTCTATATATATTTTGCTGGATTAACTCCTAATATTTTACTTTTGGGGACTATCATAAATGGGAATAGAAAAAAATTCAAATTTCATTTTTTTTCTTGCCAGTATGTAAGAAATAAGTTAATCATATAAAATAATGTAATTTTATATATTAACTTTGTATTCCATGAACTTTTCATATTCATTTATTAATTCTAAGAATTTTTGTTTGTTTGTTTTTTGATAAGTATTTGGGATATTTCACATAGACTGTAATACTATCTCTAAATAAAGAGCTATATATATTTTTTTCTTCCTAATTTGTATGGCTTTCATTTCCTTTTCTAGTCTAACTATACTAATTGGGCCTTCCAGTTCAAATAATGTAATTTTATATATTAACTTTGTATTCCATGAACTTTTCATATTCATTTATTAATTCTAAGAATTTTTGTTTGTTTGTTTTTTGATAAGTATTTGGGATATTTCACATAGACTGTAATACTATCTCTAAATAAAGAGCTATATATATTTTTTTCTTCCTAATTTGTATGGCTTTCATTTCCTTTTCTAGTCTAACTATACTAATTGGGCCTTCCAGTTCAATGTTGATAGGAGTACTAAATGAGGATATCCTTGACTTGTCCTCAATCTTAGAGGATAAGCATTTTGTTAATGGTGATTAAGTGGGATGTTAATTATAAATAGTTACAGATGTTCTTTATCAAGTTGAGGAAGTTACCACCATTTCTAGTTTTCTGAGCTTTTTATGAATATCAGGCATTGGAATTCATTAATTTTTTTCTAAATCAATTGTTGTATTCATGATTTTTCTTCTTCAGCTGGTTAATGTGGTATATGACATGGATTGATTTTCAAATGTTTAACTAGACTTTCATACTTGGAATGAATCACATTTTCTGGTGGTATATAATTACTTATATACATTGTTGGAATAATTTCCTAATGTTTTCTTGAAAAACTTTGCAAAATTCTTACAATGTCTTTATGTTTACTATTACAGTAATGCTGAGCTCAACTGTTCACAAGAAATTAAAAAATGTGCCTCGCACTTCTGTTTTTGGGAAAAGAGAACTGACAACTAGTTTAATTTCTTTCCTAAAGTTTCAGCAGAATTCACCAGTCAATTATTCTGAGCCTTGCATTTCTTTTTGTGTGTGTATGGATGTGTGTATACATTTTATCTGTAGATCTTTTAATTTCTTGGTTCTGTGGTCTTACATCTGTTAATCATTCATTACCTCCCATATTTCTCTCTTTGTTCCACTTCTGGTATTCCCATTAGGCTTATGTTTCACTGTTTTCACTTGTCCCACGTTTTTGTTCTTGTTGTTGTTGTTAGTAAGAAGTTTATTTGGATCTGAGATAGTGTTTATATATTAGTCAACTAATTTTAATATTTGATGCTCCTTTTCCCATCAAACCTTGGAAGGTTTCTTGGTTTTCTTGAAAGAAACTGCATGAGAAGTAATGCTGAAGGTCTTTTTGTCTTTCATATTCCACAATTTGAATGTGATATAATTAGGTGTATGTGTGTGTGTATGTGTGTATGTATGTGTGTGCTGTATAGCCTTTATTATATTGATATATCTTACTTCTGTGCCCACTTTCTGGAGAGTTTTTACCATAAACTGGTGTTGAATTTTGTCAAAAGCTTTTCTGCTTTCATCGAGAATACCATATGGTTTTTATTCTTCAATTTATTGATGTGGTGGATCACACTTATTGATTAGTGGATATTGAGAAATCCTTGCATTCCCTGGTATAAATCCTGCTTGATCATGTTGTATGATCTTTGTAATGTATTGGAGTTGGACTGGTAATATTTTATCCATCTGGTTTAATGTATCATTTAATGCCTGTGCTTTCTTACTGATTTTCTGTCTATATAATATGTCCACTGATGAAAGTGGGATTTTAAAGTACTCCATTATTATTATGTTACTGTTAATTTCTCCTTTCATGGCTGTTAGTATTTGCCTTATATATTGAGGTGTTCCAATGTCAGGTGCATAAATATCTACAATTGTTATATTTTCTTGGATTGATCCCTTGATCATCATGTAGTGTCCTTCCTTGTCCTTCTCTTGTAATAGCCTTTATTTTAAAGTTTACTTTGTCTGATATGAGTATTGCTACTCTAGCTTTCCTTTGATTTCCACTTGAATGAAACACCATTTTTCTACCCCCTCACCCAGTTCTCTTACATTCTTGAACATTCTGTGCTCCCCACTTGTTTTTCTTATCATTTCAGTTTGGAAAGTTTTTATGGAAATATTTTCAAGCTCACTGATTCTTTTCTGGGATAAATTCCATCTACTAATAAATTTATCAAAGGCGTTTTTCATTTTTAGTACAGTGTTTTAGGCTTCATACACTTATTTTTGATCTTTTCTTTGAGTTTCCATCTCTCTTATTACATTATTTATCTGTTCTCTCATGTTGTCTACTTTTTCTATTACAACCCTTAAAATATTAATCATAATTACTATCTTTCCTTTTGGGCAATTCCAACATCTGTGTCATAACTGATTCTGATGTTGTTTTTTTACTCTTTTGACTCTGTTTTTTTCTTCTCCTTTCATTATGCCTCATCAGGTTTTTGAAGCTGACCATGATGTAATAGGAACATAGTTGTGTTGTGAGGCTTCATGCTAATATAGCTAGGGTTATTTTAACCATGTCTAATGTTTATTGTGGAGAAAGCAATGGCACCCCACTCCAGTACTCTTGCCTGGAAAATTCCATGGACTGAAGAGCCTGGTGGGCTACAGTCCATGGGGTCGCAAAGAGTCGGACATGACTGAGCGACTTCACTTTCACTTTTCACTTTCATCCATTAGAGAAGGAAATGGCAACCCACTCCAGTGTTCTTGCCTGGAGAATCACAGGGACGGGGGACCCTGGTGGGCTGCTGTCTATGGGGTTGCACAAAGTCGGACACAACTGAAGTGACTTAGCAGCAATGTTTATTGTGGGGCTTCACTGGTGCCTCAGATGGTAAAGAGTCTGCCTGCAATGCAGGAGGCCTGGGCTTAATCCCTGCGTGGGGAAGATCCCCTAGAGAAGGGAATGGCAACTCACACCAGGATTCTTGCCTGGAGAATCCCATGAACATAGGAGCCTGGAAAGCTATAGTCCAAGGGGTCACAAAGAGATAGCATGAATGAGTGACCAGTTGTAGGTGCCAGAGGCTTCTCAAGTTCCTCAAGTGACTTTGTTTTGTCACTTCTGTTGAATTTATGCTTACTCTTTATAGGGGAATGTAGGCCATTTTTATTTTACCAGATCCCTATTAATTTGGTAAAATTTGTGGAAAGGAAAACATACTATAATTCTAAAGTGTTCTAAAAGCACTCAATTTAAACTCAGGTGTTTAGTGGGCTTGTACCACTAGGCTGTGACCATGAAAATTGTCTTTTACCTCATCCCCCCAGTTCCAATTTAGGGGAGATAAGTAGGATAGAGCTGTCTAGATTGAAGAAATGCCTTTCTTGAACATGGGACAAAGCTCTGGTAAAATTTTTTCCCTTGAAATGATGGTCATTATTATAAACAACACTTTGTAATTATTGAACAATATTTATTTCTCCCCAAACCATCAGCACTGTCAAAGGTAGGAAGGTATCTGTCTTAGATCTCAAACGTGTGCTCCTTACAAGATTCATGAAAATTCTTGAAAGCATGAGGGCCCACAAATACTGAAGCTCCACTAGTTTCTCTGTTTCATTATTATATATACTCAGCCGTCATCAAAATTACCATTAAAGGGTTGCTACCAGCTTAGTTCAGTTCAGTTGCTCAGTTGTGTCCGACTCTTTGTGACCCCATGCATCGCAGCATACCAGGCCGCCCTGTTTATCACCATCTCTCAAAGTTCACTCAGACGCACGCCCATCAAGTCCGAGATGCCATCCAGCTGTCTCATCCTCGGTCGTCCCCTTCTCCTCCTGCCCCCAATCCCTCCCAGCATCACAGTCTTTTCCAATGAGTCAACTCTTCTCATGAGGTGGCCAAAGTACTGGAATATCAGCTTTAGCATCATTCCTTCCAAAGAAATCCCAGGGCTGATCTCCTTCAGAATGGACTGGTTGGATCTCCTTGCAGTCCAAGGGACTCTCAAGAGTCTTCTCCAATACCACAGTTCAAAAGCATCAATTCTTCGGCGCTCAGCTTTCTTCACAGTCCAACTTTCACATCCATACATGACCACAGGAAAAACCATAGCCTTGACTAGACGGAACTTAGTAGGCAAAATAATGTCTCTGCTTTTGAATATACTATCCAGGTTGATCATAACTTTTCTCCCAAGGTGTAAGCGTCTTCTAATTTCCTAGTGCAGTCACCATCTGCAGTGATTTTGGAGCCCCCAAAAATAAAGTCTGACACTGTTTCCACTGTTTCCCCATCTATTTCCCATGAAGTGATGGGACCGGATGCCATGATCTTCGTTTTCTGAATGTTGAGCTTTAAGCCAACTTTTTCGCTCTCCTCCTTCACTTTCATCAAGAGGCTTTTTAGCTCCTCCTCACTTTCTGCCATAAGGGTGGTGTCATCAGCATATCTGAGGTTATTGATATTTCTCCCGGCAATCTTGATTCCAGCTTGTGTTTCTTCCATTCCAGCGTTTCTCATGATGTACTCTGCATATAAGTTAAATAAGCAGGGAGACAATATACAGCCTTGACGTACTCCTTTTCCTATTTGGAACCAGTCTGTTGTTCCATGTCCAGTTCTAACTGTTGCTTCCTGACCTGCATACAGATTTCTCAAGAGGCAGGTTAGGTGGTCTGGTATTCCCATCTCTTTCAGAATTTTCCACAGTTTATTGTGATCCACACAGTCAAAGGCTTTGGCATAGTCAATAAAGCAGAAATAGATGTTTTTCTGGAACTCTCTTGCTTTTTCCTTGATCCAGCTTAGAGTTCCATTAAATTCTGCTCCAAATAAGCAAGTTTGGGCTATAAGCTCTGGATTCAGTTGTCTCTCCATTTTTTCCAATGGTGGTTTTCCTTGGGTTGGTCCAAGAAAAGTTATTGACTTTTAATTTGTTCAATTTTTTCTTATTGTAAGAACTGGTAAGATAATTCCTAGCTCTTTGCATGGCATGTGTGTGTGTGCTTCATCGCTCAGTCATGTCCAACTCTTGCAACTCCATAGACTGTAGAATGCCACATTCTTCTGTCCATGGGATTCTCCACGCAAGAATATTGGAGTGGGTTGCCATTTTCTTCTTCATTACATGGTATAATTCTATTCAATTAACTTTTGAATTTTTCCTAATCTGCTAAAGGTTACTGTAGTATGCTGCTGCTGCTAAGTCACTTCAGTCGTGTCCGACTGTGTGACCCCAGAGACTGTAGCATGCAATTTACAATATTCTATGAGGAAAACTATTAATTGCTAACATTTATGGATCACTTATTATGTGTCAACGAAGTATGGCTCTAAGCATTTGACACAAATTGATTTAGTCTTTGCAACAAACTATAGGATAGTGATGACTCATATTATCTTATTACAGACTTAAAAGTTGTGACCAGAAAGATTAAGTAACATCATATATTATAAGTGGTGTGCAATTGAGATTTACATGTAGAAGACCATGTGAAATTAATGTGCTATAGAAACATATACTTACTATTTGTGATGTTTAATTTTATGAAATTTAATTTTGTTAAGTGCCAAGACATTTGAAAACAACATTCTGGGTCTCTGTAAGGGCGTTTCTAGATGAGCTTAACATATTGAATCTATAGAGTGAATAAAGCAGATTGATCTCGTGAGTACAAGTGGACCTCATCTATTTACTTTAAGAAATGAATAGAAAAAAAATGTTAAGACAGAACTCTTCCTGCCTGACTGCTTAAGCTTTCATGAGCCTTTTCTAGACTTTGGACTTGAACTGAAACATGGGTTCCCCTTGGCAAGTCTATCAGCTTTTAGACTGGAACTTAACATCAATTTCTTATAATCGATTTCTCTGTGTATTTCTGTCTTTCTGTCTTTCTCTCTCACTCTCTCTCTCTCTATATATATATATAAACACCTACATACACATACAGATTTATCTTCTATTGTAGCTTTTTCTCCAGAGAAATCTAATACACCATTCTTATCCAGTCCATGATTATTTAATTCATCCACTCATTTAGTTATCTATTCATTTGTATAAGACTTAATTAGAACCCTATCTCAAAAACCTTAAAGGACAATATTGATAAAATTGAGCATATCAAATTAACTTTCCAAAAGGCAAAAATAACATAATCAATGTCAGAAGAAAAATAATTCACTGTGTGGGAAAATTATTTGCAAGACAGAAGTTTTGAATTCCACAACTTCCAGAAGTAAGTAAGTGTTAGGCACTCAGTTGTGCCTGACTCTTTGCAACTCCATGGACTGCAGCCCACCAGGCTCCTCTGTCCATGAGATTTTCCAGGCAGGAATACTGGAGTGGGTTGCCATTTCCTTCTCCAAGGAATCTTCCTGACCCAGAGATTGAACTGGGGTCTCCTGCACTGCAGGCAGATTCTTTACTGACTGAGCTATAAGAGAAACAACTTACAGAAGTTTTTAAAAATCAGTAAGAATCAAATATCACACAAGAGAATACTGAAGAGTAAAAGCAATATGCTTATAATATGGAAGTATAAATTTTGAGTAGACATAAGAAAAGTTGCTCTAAGATTGTCTCACATAATAATTATAAGATTTTCTATTTAAAAAAGAATCTATAGTTAGGAATATAATGTATATTGGTGCAAACTCCTCTTTGGGAGAGAGAAATTTGCTAATATGCATACATATGTAGACATACACAATCTGTCTCTTATACACATCTAGATGTGTATAAGAGACAGGCCTTGATGTACGCCTTTTCCTATTTGGAACCAGTCTGTTTTTCCATGTCCAGTTCTAACTGTTGCTTCCTGACCTGCATACAGATTTCTCAAGAGGCAGGGCAGGTGGTCTGGTATTCCCATTTGTCTCATGCCTGACTCTTTGCAACTCCATGGACTGCAGCCCACCAGGCTCCTCTGTCCATGAGATTTTCCAGGCAGGAATACTGGAGTGGGTTGCCATTTCCTTCTCCAAGGAATCTTCCTGACCCAGAGATTGAACTGGGGTCTCCTGCACTGCAGGCAGATTCTTTACTGACTGAGCTATAAGAGAAACAACTTACAGAAGTTTTTAAAAATCAGTAAGAATCAAATATCACACAAGAGAATACTGAAGAGTAAAAGCAATATGCTTATAAATGGAAGTATAAATTTTGAGTAGACATAAGAAAAGTTGCTCTAAGATTGTCTCACATAATAATTATAAGATTTTCTATTTAAAAAAGAATCTATAGTTAGGAATATAATGTATATTGGTGCAAACTCCTCTTTGGGAGAGAGAAATTTGCTAATATGCATACATATGTAGACATACACAATCTCCCACAGCAATTTTACGACCATAACTGTAATATATAAACTTACTGCTATTAAATTTGCTATAGATCTCACATAAATAAGACAAAATAATCTTGCCAGCAATTTAATTTTTAAAAAGGAATCAGAAATTAAAATTCCTTTTTATGTATAACATCTACATCATGCATATTAACTTTAATTGAATAGAATATGTCTGTTATTTGTGTAAGCTTTAAATTATTATATGACCCACACTAAGAAAGACATTAGATACAAAAAAGGAGCATATTTCCTGTCATCAAGAATTTTAGAGTTTAATGAGATCCAAATGGAAATCATAGACAGAATTTTTTTAAAACTGAAAACTCTCCAGTGAACAGAAAAGTTGATATACAGCCTTATACTTTTGGCTGTCAAACATACTGGAATAAGGCTTGTGTGTGGGGACACATAAAAGAGTCTTGAGAGATGCAGCTGAAATGACAGATGTGGTTCAGATCATAAAGTTTTTTTTTTTTCGGTGTAATATTTGACTTGTACTCTAGAGCATAGAGAAAAACTTGATGGATTTTAAGCAAGGAATTGAAATTATTAAATTTAATTTAAAAAAAGACTGATATTTGTATACAAAAGACTAGAAAATAAAGATTCTGCAATGCATTCATATAAAAATCCAATGATATAAACAATGGTTTAAATGTCTATGACCNATTTGACTTTTTCTCTAGAGCATAGAGAAAAACTTGATGGATTTTAAGCAAGGAATTGAAATTATTAAATTTAATTTAAAAAAAGACTGATATTTGTATACAAAAGACTAGAAAATAAAGATTCTGCAATGCATTCATATAAAAATCCAATGATATAAACAATGGTTTAAATGTCTATGACCATGAACAAGAAAAGGACTCAGAGAAGGAATTTCAAGGAATAAATGGTCAACTCTTTCACATATTACTAAAAAATAAGAAGGATAGTAGTTATAGTTTTCTTGTTTCAGGAACAGAATTATTGAAGATGTTGGTAAGAACAATTTCATTAATGAAATAGGACCATCGATAAGATTCACATTGAGAAGTTATAGAAGGAGAAAAAGTATAATCCAAAAGTCTAGATTCCTTTTTCAAGAAGTATATCTGAAAAGAGGAACATTTTTGTGATATTGAGAGAGGACAAAGTGACAAATAAATATTCTTATGTTTGGAGAGGCTGGTGAAGGTTATTCATGGAGAGGAAGGCCTCAGGGGTCAAGGAGAGGCTGGGAAAATAAGGAACAAATATCTTCCACTGAGATGAGGGAAAATTGAGAACACCTTGTGTGTACATTGAAGATTAATGGTCAGTGTTCGGCAATTAAAGAATTTTATGCCCTATGTTCATTCTTTTTTCTCTGAGGCACAAAGCAATTTTATTTTTTAAATGGAAATAGGAGGGAAGGCAGGGTTAACTTGGTATTCTCTGAAAATAGAGATTCAGTACATTATTCACATATTTTACTTAAAGCATAAACCCTATGAAGAAAGTGAGTTGATTCTCTGCAGCACTCATATTTGACCTTATAAGCATAGGAAGACATTGAGAAAGGTAGCTGATACATTTCCTCAATCATTCCAATAATTTAGAATTTAAAAACAATACATCAGCATTGTCCATTCATATCACAACAGAAGCTCCTTATATTCCAAAAAAATATAACAGCCCAGGTTCAATGCATGATACTGGATGCTTAGGGCTGGTGCACTGGGACGACCCAGGGGGATGGATGGTACGGGGAGGGAGGAGGAAGGGGGGTTCAGGATGGGGAACACGTGTATACCTGTGGTGGATACATGGTGATGTATGAGAAAACCAATACAATACTGTAAAGTAATTAACCTCCAATTAAAATAAATAAACTTATTAAAAAATAAAAAATATGGAAAATTATAGAAATTATGGTGGAAAAATCCTTAAGGAGTATTTAAGCCCACCAAATATCCTGACAACCCAACATCCACTTGGTATGCAGAGAAAAATCTATTACAGTAAGACGTACTGCCAAGCATTAGGCTCACTTTTTCCTATTTAAAAATCAATAAAACATTCACATTGCAGGAAATGTGATAAATATATTTATGAAAGAATAAAACTTTTTCATATGAAAATAGCATAGGTTCTCTAAAATCTATAGTTATATTGATAAATAGATGAATCCATTGTAAATGTAAAATATCTGTTTAAGTCAATGGCTATAATTAATTTGCTAAGGCTATTTTAACTTTTCTTATTTCGATCATTTTTGTTCTTTAGGTTTCACCAGTAAAGCAAGAATATCTTGTCCTCTATTGTAGCTCATATAGAAAAATGTTATTTCTATGTTCCCTGAAGCAAAGAGAGAACAATAACAGCAGAACAGAAAGGGGGAAAAAGAGCAAATATAGTATACATTGGCCTCTAATCAAAAAGGAATGAAGAATAAGTAATTTTTACCACTGCTGCTGCTGCTGCTAAGTCACTTCAGTCGTGTCCGACTCTGTGCTAGCCCATAGATGGCAGCCCACCAGGCTCCCCCATCCCTGGGATTCTTCAGGCAAGAAGACTGGAGTGGGTTGCCATTTCCTTCTCCAATGCATGAAAGTGAAAAGTGAAATTGAAGTCGCTCAGTTGTGTCCGACTCTCCATGACCCCATGTACTGCAGCCTTCCAGGCTCCTCCATCCATATGATTTTTTCCACAGATAGCTTTAAATTCCTTTTCCTGTGCAAAGTCTTCCTAAAACTCTGAACTGTATGTGGACGCATGTTTGTTTAATTTTATGAAGTACCAGAATATATATCCTGGTACAGTGCCTTGATATAGCCTTTTATTTTGTGTATATTTCATTTTTATAGACTAAAAGAAAGGCCAGAATTTACTTTCATTCCTTGTAAGATTTTAGTTGTATCAATTATACTTATTGAACATTTTGTTGAGAGCTTCCAGGAGCAGCAATAATACATATTTGTAGTTTTTGGATTTCAAGCAAAGACATAGTAATATAAATAGTTTAGATTCATCATTATTATTCCTCGTTCTATTGGTCAGGTTTCCATCATAAACAAAACTATACTGTGAGAAGTGGCTCACACAATTTTGAAGGCCAAGAAGCTTCATAGTCTGTTGTCTGTAAGCTAGAAGTTTAAGAAAGACAGGGATGTAATTTAATCTAAGTCCAAACACCAGAGAACCAGGGGAATCAACATGGGGCCAGAAGACAGGTGCAAAGAGAGTAAATTTGCCCTTCATTTATCTTTTAATTTTGTTTAGACCCACAACAGACTGGATGATGCCAACCCTCACTGATCTTCTTTACTTGATTTACAGATACAAATGCTAATCTCCTCTAGTAACACCCAGAAATAATTTTTTACTAGTCATTCAGGCTGGAGAAGACAATGGCACCCCACTCCAGTACTCTTGCCTGGAAAATCCCATGGATGGAGGAGCCTGGTAGGATGGAGGAGCCTGGTAGGCTGCAGTCCATGGGGTCGCGAAGAGTCGGACACGACTGAGCAACTTGACTTTCACTTTTCACTTTCATGCATTGGAGAAGGAAATGGCAACCCACTCCAGTGTTCTTGCCTGGAGAATCCCAGGGATGGGGGAGCCTGGTGGGCTGCCATCTATGGGGTCGCACAGAGTCAGACACGACTGAAGCGACTTAGCAGCAGCAGCAGCAGTCATCCAGGCATCCCTCATGCCAGCCAAGTTGACACAAAAAATTTACCATCACATCAGCTAATAGGAATGAACAAAAGTGGTTCCTTTTGTTCTGTGCTGACATACCTACCAACTTTAAGTATCCAAGACTGATAGGAACCAGTTCATCAAAGTATTCTGAAATCTAATAAAACTTAAACGCTTACACAAGCACATACTATACTGTAGTCCCTGGGCCAGATATTTTATGTAAAATCTTTACTTCTCATAAATTAGAACAATATAAGGAAGTAGTCTTGTCATCCCAACCTACAAAACAACAATCCTAGACTTAAAGATATAAATATTAAGTAACTTGACCAAGGTTACATCATTATTAAATGGCTGAGCTCAGATTTATGTTCATATTTGTTCAACTGCAGAAATCTATGCTAAATTTATTACAAACACAGTGAATATATGTGTTGCTTTGAGTACAAGAGTTAATTCCAACCCTGAAGAAAATTTGGTCATTAAACATAGTACTGACTCATATCCAGAAGATAAGATAGACTGACCAGCCAGTGGCCTCACACACAGAGAGCAAGATTGCTGAGGAACAGATACCACATGGTGAATTGATAAGAGTTCTGAAGATATGAACTTAAAATTTCCTCCATAAAAGGCACTTACCAACCACTGAATTATTAATACATTTAGGTGAAAGTGAACAAATTAGCTGTCACTGTTTCAATTTAAAAATTAGAGGGTAATAGTAGACCATCAGAGTAAAAATTAGACAATATCTAAAATAAAGTTCAGGTCTATGAATAAAATGTAAGAAGAATCTACCAAAAGTTTGGAGAGAAATTGAAAGTTTGCGCGGAGTGGGGGCAGTGGAGAGGGAAAGAGAGAGTCCTGCAATTGATGCCAAGATACCAACACACACAAAGTTATGCCCTGAAAGGTCATATTTGTGGGAATTAACATTGCTCTGATTATTTTCAAATTAGCCTGAAATAGACTTGAGAGAAAGTTGGTAAATTTTCATATATGTATTTAAAGGCTTGGATTTTTAAAATCTATTTTTAGAACTTAATTTAGCATAATTCCATAAAAAAATAAATTTCATTTGTGATTTGTTTTACAAATTAGCATTTGAAGTAACCCAAAGTACTTATACCTTAAAATTTTAATGTCAACGCCTTAAGTTGCAAATTAATCAGTGTTAAATTTTTCCAATCTCTCACACATTTTTTTTTTTGTCTAGTTAGTTTTAGTCAAGGTAAAAATGTCAAAGCTTTGTCTCTGTAGACATTAAGTCTCTCTCTTTTAGTTTTACTTTGAAATAATTATAGTTTCACAGGAAGTTACAAATAAATATATAAGGAGGTCCCACATACTTTTAGCCAGCTTTTCCCAATGATAGTTATTTCAGAACTACAGGACAGTGTCAAAACCAGGAAATTGACACTGGTATTATCCACAGAGTTTATTCAGGTTTCATGTGCATATTTTTCATACACTTTTGTGTGTTATGTGTGTGTAGGTCTACAAATTTTATCACTTGTATAGCTTTGTGTGACTGCCACTATAATCATGAAACTTAACTGTCACCAGAGTCTTCTTCATGCTACTTATAAATGAATATATTTTCTATGTTTACATCTTTTAATGTTAATGTTTACATTAATACTTCAAGTGAAGTATTATGCAAACAGTTTGTCACTATAAGAACTGTGAATCTTTACTATACCTTTACAAAGAGGAAGTATGTAGTCATTCCTTGCTAAATAACTATATCTTTTATGATAATGCAAGTATGTGGCTTTTGAAATTGATTTCACTGGACGTATAAGTAAACTTCTTGGGTGTTTCCAAGTGTATTTTCAACCTCATCTGATTTCTCTTCACTTAACTGTGTCAGCGTCATGTATTGTACTGTATTATGACCATATTTGTGAATTAAGCAAGAACATAATGGAGGGAATTGTATCACTGAAATCTTCTCAGTTTAAGAATGGTAGCCAAATTGCAAAGATAGGTTATTTCATAATCATGTGTTATAAGCTATTTTGCATCATTAATTTCTTTGTGTAGTCATCAAAAGGAGCTAGAAAAGAATTACCTTTTTAAAAGGTTATGTCTTTATAATTTCATCTCAAATTAAAAAGATTTGCGCTGCATCATTCAAATGCTTAAGAAGTGTGACTTCAATAAATGTTGCTATTTCTCAGATATGAAGCCATTTTGAATTCAACTGAATTCATAACTGGACAATAAGCTTTTATACTTTCAGATTTGTGGAGGTTTTTTCCAAAAAAAATTTATTTATAGATTTGTTAAAGATATAAAACATAGAGACACTTAGTCAATTTTCCTTTCTATTGTAATTTCCAGTAATATGAGGCAAAATGCTGACTTTGAGTGATAAAGGAAATTTAGCTGTTCTGCTACTGAGTAGTCTTCTATGTCCATATAGCAGGACTTAGCATTCCCACAAAGGCACACTCATACAATAGTCTAAGAACTATTGAGTTTAAAGAAATGAAAAATAATTATATATTTTTGTGACTTTCAGCTAGCTCAGTGGTATGACTGAATCTAGCCATTACTATCAGTTATACTAAAAGCTTTCCTTAAGTACTTCTAGTGTTATTATTATTAATATCACACATATATAAAATACTTTCATTTTCCCTTGTGGCTCAGCTGGTAAAGAATCCACCTACAATGCCAGAGACCTGGATTTGATTCCTAGACTGGGAAGATCCCCTGGAGAAGGGAAAGGCTGCCCACTCCAGTGTTCTGGTCTGGAGAATTCCATGGGGCTGCAAAGAGTCAGACACAACTGAGCAACTTTCACTTCAAGTACTTCTAGTGTTATTATTAATATTACACATATATAAAATACTTTCATCTCCTTCTGCAGATTTAGATAAAATGTCAAATGGTGTCTTTCTAAGGAAAATATAATATCCCACATTTTCTCTATCATTGATTTAAGGTTTTTTTTCTTCAATCCTTGGTTTTCCTATATTTTGACTTCTCTTTTCCTTCCCATTCAGACCACCCTTTTCTTTCTTCAAGATACTCTTCCATAAATGCAACATCACTTGTCTTGACACATTATTGCCTTGTCATATCAAGCTTTCAGTATGTTATTCAACTCTGACTCCAGTTCTAAGAAAACTCCTTTCATCTCTAATAGAATGTTACCTTATCAGCATTTTAGTCATTTTACACTATTTTTTCTTTAGTCTCTTCCACATAATGGTTAATTCCAAGAAATAAAGCAGAAAAAGGTGATTGCAACGTTACAAGTGTTTACTAAGATTCCACTTAGTCTTCACACTTTGCTAAGCTCTGTGGACATAAAAAGAGAAACATAGGTATGATTTTCTGATGCTGATCCATGCTACTGTAGATAGTACTGAAACCACAATATTCAATGTCCATTAGTCCCCTGTCACATAATTACCATCTGCTTTGTACAGCACTATACTAAATATTTTGAAGTGGTAATATGAGTACATGGGTTTATAATGACAATACAGTCAAATGAAGCCAGATAACATCATCGAGTGAACAATCTAAGATACAAATATAATCAGAAAATGATTAATAAGATATAGACCATATCAATAACTTACTTTGTGCCTGAGACTTTAAAAATATCATCTCACTTAATCCTCACAACATTCTAAGTTTACTACCATTACAATCCATGTTTACAGATGAAAGGAACCACACTGTGGATTATACATCTTTATGCATTATACTTCTGGAGGAAAAAATGGCAAACACTCCAGTGTTCTTGCCTGGCAAATATCATGGACAGGGGAGTATGAAGGGTTACAGTCACTGGGGTCACAAATAATTGGACATGACTGAGTAACTGAGCACATGCATTATGCGGGGCTTGAAACCAATCCATCTTTACCTTTTGATAACATCTATGCTCATAATCAATGTATTTTTCCTGTTTCAAGGTGCAAGGATCCAAAATATGCCAACTTGCCAATTAATGGAAATAGTTCTGTGACATAATATGCTATACAATAATAAGATAGGTTTTAGACGGCACAAATGACAACTAGGGATATTTTACAATCACAACTTGCATTTCATTCCTATTTGAGAATCATTTAGCCTTTCCTTCAATACTCGCAATAGAAGAAACCTAACTTCCTTGCATTGCTGATTATTTCATTATTGGTCATTCATGTCTGTTAATTTGTTCATTGATTCAACATTAATATTGGAAGAACTTTTATGTGAAGGGCAGCCTGCCAAGTACTAAAGGGGACATAATGATACATTCAGACACAGATCTACATTCAAGGAGTTACAATTTATTACAGGTTTTTAATTTTTCCTATTTTTTGAATAAAAATTTGCTTCTTAATTATTTTCATATGGCAATCTTATAATGCTTTTGAGAGCAAAGGAGAATGAGTTACTCTAGTCTTTTACATGGCAGCCTTCCAGATAAATGAAAAAAAAAAAAAGAAAGTAATCTCTCCTTAGTCTCACACTTCTATAAGCTAATCATTTTTGAAACCATCAAATTAGCCCACTACCATCCATATTGGTATCATTTTTATGTAGTATAAATTTTAAAGATGTGGAGTTTCAAGCTAAAAACAGTATTCTAGATGTATATTGATTAATATTAGCTATAGTGAGAACTATATTTCTCATAATTTTAATATTAAACTATTAATGTAACTTAAATATACATTTCATTTGTAACATATCACTCTCATGTTTCATGTCAATCAGTCCAGTTGCTCAGTAGTGTCTGACTCTTTGTGACCACATGTACTCCAGCACTTCAGACTTCCTTGTCCATCATCAGCTCCCAGCTTGCTCAAACTCATGTCCATCAAGTTGGTGATGCCATTCAACCATCTCGTCTTCTGTCATCCCCTTCTCCTTTTGCCTTCTCTCTTTCCCAGCATCAGGGTCTTTTCCAAGGAGTCAGTACTTCCCATCAGGTGGTCAAAGAATTGGAGTTTCAGGTTAAGCATCAGTCCTTCTAGTGAATATTCAGGGCTGATCTCCTTCAGAATGGACTGGTTGGATCTCCTTGCAGTCCAAGGGACTCTCAGCAGTCCTCCAACACCACAGGTCAAAAGCATCAATTCTTTGGTGCTCAGCTTTCTTTGTAGTCCGGCTCGCACATCCATACATGACTACTGGAAAAACCATAGGTTTGACTAGATGGGCCTTTGTTAGCAAAGTAATGTTTCTGCTTTTTAATGTGCTGTCTAGGTTGGTCATAACTTTTCTTCCAAGGAGCAAGCGTGTTTTAATTTCATGGCTGCAGTCACAATCTGCAGTGATTTTGGAACCCAAGAAAATAAAGTCTGTCACTCTTTCCATGGTTTCCCCATATCTTTGCCACGAAGTGATGGGACTGGATGCCATGATCTTAGCTTTTTGAATGTTGAGCTTTAAGCCAGCTTTTTCACTCTCTTCTTTCACTTTCATCAAGAGGCTCTTCAGTTCCTATTCACTTTCTGCCATCTGGATGGTGTCACCTGCGTATCTGAGGATATTAATATTTCTCCTGGCAATCTTGATTCCAGCTTATGCCAAATATAAACACAGATTTTCTACACCTGGATTATTCCTAAGTGACCACTTGAAAATTAAGTAAAATGTAGAAACATATTTATAGTTTTATATTATCAATTGGTTTAAAATTTTGTGTGATACATTTATTAGTATATTTGTTGTTGTTCAGTCACTAAGTCATGTCTGACTCTTTACAACCACATGGACTGCAACACACCAGGCTTTCCCTGTCCTTCATGATCTAGAGTTTGCTCAAACAACAAAGCATGGTCCATTGGAGAAGGGAATGGCAAACCACTTCAGTGTTCTTGCCTTGAGAATCCCATCAGTTCAGTTCAGTTCAGTTGCTCAGTGGTGCCTGACTTTTTGCGACCCCATGAATCGCAAGCCAGGCCTCCCTGCCCATCACCATCTCTTGAAGTTCACTCAGACTCACATCCATCGAGTCTGAGATGCCATCCAATGATCTCATCCTCAGTCGTCCCCTTCTCCTCCTGCCCTCAATCCCTCCCAGCATCAGAGTCTTTTCCAATAATTCCTTTATCTAATTTTTATTTATATATTTATTATGTACTTATTATATACAAGAGCTTGTGCCAGACATTGGGGAAACAGCAGAGAACAAAACAGACAGTTCCTGCCCTGACAGAGCTTAATTTAGTGTGTTAATTTTAGTGAGGGTGGGAAAAGTCAGATTATATGTGAAAAATTACACAAATAATTCCAAATTCAATATTAGTAAGTTCTCCAAAGAACTAGGGAGTCCTGACCAAACTGCTAATAAACTAGCAATAAAACACTGGCCAAATTACTTAACCTCTCTGAGTTTCAGTTTCCTCCTTTGTAAAACAAAACATTTGTATGAATTAACAACTGAAGTCCATTTTAGGCCTGAACTTTATGATTCTGTGCTTGCTTAGTGAAAAAAAAATATTTTATACAAAGAGCAGTCAACTAAAATTAGTCATTAAATAATACCAGTAACAATTATGAGAAGCTCATTTGATAAATGGAGAAGGCAATGGCAACCCACTCCAGTACTCTTGCCTGGAAAATCCGATGGGCAGAGGAGCCTGGTAGGCTGCAGTCCATGGGGTCATGAAGTCAGACACGACTGAGTGACTTCACTTTCATTTTTCACTTTCATGCATTGGAGAAGGAAATGGCAACCCACTCCAGTGTTCTTGCCTGGGGAATCCTAGGGATGGCAGAGCCTGGTGGGCTGCCATCTATGGGGTCGCACAGAGTCGAAAATGACTAGAAACAACTTAGCAGCAGTGGCAGCAGCATTTAATAAATTTCAAATTCTCAGTTAATGGGAACTTCACCATGCAGAGAGAAATAAAGTAGAGGAACTTCTGGACAAAAATCAAACCAAACAACAATTACCTTAAAGATTAAAGTAAAATGAAGGAAATGTCTTAAATCCTGAATATTTGGCATCATTACAGGACAGTGTAAAGTATTCATGAAATCTTCTTTAACCCCAGAAAATTACAAACAGTGCAGGGCTTACAAAAGAGATAACATCCTTCTGAGAGTAAATTACTAAAATTCTTTAATACTGCATTTTTTATATAAATCATAGCAATTTTATTTTTGGATTTGTCTCTGAAAATTAAGGAAGTAAAAGCAAAAAAAAAATTAACAAATGGGACCTAATTAAACTTAAAACCTTTTGCATAGCAAAGGAAACCATTAATAAAAAGAAAAGACAATGTACTGAATGGGAGAAAATACTTGTAAATGATATGACTAAAAAGAGATTAATATCCACCACATATAAAAAGGTCATACAACTCAAGATAAGAAACATACAACCTGATTTTAAAAAGAAACAACCTGATTAAATAATGGGAAGAATTGAATAGACATTTTTCCAAGGAGGAAATGTAGATGGCCAATAGGTAGATAAAAAGATGCTCAACATTGCTAATCATCAGGGAAATTGCAAATCAAAACCACAATGAGATATCATCTCAGACCTGTCAGTTTGCTTATCATCAAAAAGAGCACAAGCAACAAATGGTGAAGATGTGGAGAAAAGGAAAAGTCATGTACACTGTTGGTGTGGCCACTGTGGAAAAGACTACGGAGGGTTCTCAAAAAACTAAAACTAGAACTGCCACATATGACCTGTAATGCAGGAGACGAGACCCTGGTTCAATTCCTGGGTTTGGGAAGATCCCCTGGAGAAGGGATAGGATACCTACTCCAGTATTCTTGGGCTTCCCTGGTGGCTCAGCTGGTAAAGAATCCACCTGTCATGCAGGAGACCTGGGTTTGATTCCTGGGTTGGGAATATCCCATGGAGGAGGGCATGGCAACCCACTCCAGTATTCTTGCTTGCGGAATCTCCATGGACAGAGGATCCTGGCAGGCTACAGTCCATGGGGTCTCAAAGAGTCAGACATGAATGAGCGACTAAGCACAGCAGCATGATCCAGCAATTCCACTCCTGGGTATGTGTCTGGAAAAAACCAACCAATTTAAGAAGACACATGAACCCCAAAATTTATAGCAGTGTTATTTACAGTTGCCAGGATGCGGAAGCAACATAAGCATCCAACAGAGTGAAATTTTGCCATTTGCAGGGATCTTGAATGGGTTTGGAGGGTATTATGCTGACTGAAATAAGTCAGATGGAGAGCGACAACTACTGTATTATGTCTCTTATAAATGTAATCAAAAAATACAATAAACTAGAGAATATAACAAAAAAGAAGCAGACTCACACACACAGAGAACAAGCCAGTGGTTACCAGCGGGGAGAGGGAAAGAGGGAAGCGATATAGGGGTAGAGGGGTAAGAGGCACAAACTGTTATGTATAAAATAAGCCACGAGGATATATTGTATAGCACAGGAAATAAAGCTAATATTTTATAATAACTATAAATGGAGTATAACCTTTAAAATTGTGAATCACTATATTGTACACCTGTAATTTATATAATATTGTACAGCAACTACACTTCAATTTTAAAAACTTAAAATTAAAAAAAATTAAATCCTAGTTTTTAGCAAGAAACTTCTGATTTGTTCCCACATGAAACAGGAAAACTGAATGGATGACCTTTACCAGAGAGGCAGCGAACAGGAGCTGTGAAACCTGGAATTTAGAGTGTTTTAGGGGTTGTCTCTCCCTGTCCTCACGGAGGAAGAAAGTGCTCAATCACTCATTTGTATCTGGCTCTTGGTGACCCCATCAGTTCAGTTCAGTCGCTCAGTTGTGTCCGACTCTGCAACCCCCGCTTACTCCACACTGAGACAGTAGATTGGAAGTTAGACCAGTGGTGACAATCACAGAAAAGGAACAATAATTCTGATACACCAAGGTGGAAGTGTTCATAAAAGGGAATAATGGTTACTTCCAAGAAAGATGAAATCAATCAAGTAGCCCTGGGCAGTCAAGAGATTTTTTTCTCTTTTTTGGCCTGAAATGAAACTTAGTCAGGGAGAAGGATTGGCCCCTGACCAAGGCAATAGGTTTTAGATTATGACCCTGGGTTCCAGTGACTCAAAGTAAGCAGTAGCTAAACTAAAGGACACCAGAGGAAGCGGAGGACCAGATTCCTGATCTGCTCTTCTCTGGCACCTCCCCACCGAGGCCACACCCTACCCTCTCACATGAAGACTATTTTGGGGAGATAAGCAGGGAAAGGCTCTCTGAGAGACTATATCTATTTATCTAGGAGAGGTTAAAATATTACCCATATGGGTATTTAAATGGTTATGTAGTAGTAAGCTTTAAAATATATTGAACTGAGTTAATTTTGTTCCTACTCACTTTGGGTGAGGAGCTCAAGGGAAAACAGGAGTAGCTATAACTTAAATAAATAATTTACTTTTACTTTATACACCTAAGTTTTCAAATCTGGGTTCCTGACCTGCCTCTGGATTCTTCTACACTACTATTGCTATGCTATGCTAAGTCACTTCAGTCGTGTCTGACTCTGTGAGACCCCATAGACGGCAGCCCACCAGGCTCCCCCATCGCTGGATTCTCCAGGCAAGAACACTGGAGTGGGTTGCCATTTCCTTCTCCAATGCATGGAAGTGAAAAGTGAAAGTGAAGTTGCTCAGTCGTATCCGACTCTTAGCGACCCCATGGACCGCAGCCTACCAGGCTCCTCCATCCATGGGATTTTCCAGGCAAGAGTACTGGAGTGGGGTGCCATTGCCTTCTCCGACACTACTATTGAGTGAAATAATTGGATCACCAAAAGTCTGAAAAATTAGGTTCTTTTATAAAAACAACGTATTGAAAAGTAATGTAATACACAAAAGCCTTCTATGACCAAACCTATTTTGATAAGAAACAGGGCAGCTTCACTTCCCAGGTCTGCCACTTATTAGGTGTGTGGCCTTGGGCACATTGGTTCATCTCCCTGCCTTCATTTCTTCATCTTTTAGAATATAAAGAGTAACAGCTATCTCGTTAGATTATCATAAGGCTTTGGAGCAACGTATGTAGAGTTCAAGTACAGTCCCCAACACACAAATCATGCTAAATATCAACAATTACCATTCTTGTGGTTACTATATGTTGTAATATTCTTACATTTTCTATAACAAGGAAGCCAGAGTCTTTGGTCCCTGTTTACTATTTGCTTTAGATGAACAAAGCTTAATAAATCTCTTAACCAATTCTCCCACTGTATATAACAAACAGTCCAAACCAAAAAGCACTGCTGCTGCTGCTGCTAAGTTGCTTTAGTCATGTCCGACTCTCTGTGACCCCAGAGATGGCAACCCACCAGGCTCTGCTGTCCCTGGGATTCTCCAGGCAAGAACGCTGGAGTGGGTTGCCATTTCCCTCTCCAATGTATGCAAGTGAAGTCACTCAGTCGTGTCTGACTCCTAGTGACCCCATGGACTGCAGCCTACCAAGCTCCTCTGTCCATGAGATTTGCCAGGCAAGAGTACCGGAGTGGGTTGCCACTGCCTTCTCCGACCAAAAGCATACTAGAGATTAAATTCTATTTACTGTTGACACTACTTTTGTAAAGTATTTTGAAATATCTGTATGCAGGTCAGGAAGCAACAGTTAGAACTGGACATGGAACAACAGACTGCTCCTAAATAGGAAAAGGAGTAAGTTAAGGCTGTATATTGTCACCCTGTTTATTTAACTTCTATGCAGAGTACATCATGAGAAAACTTGGGCTGGAAGAAGCACAAGCTGGAATCAAGACTGCCGGGAGAAATATCAATCACCTCAGATATGCAGATGACACCACCCTTTTGGCAGAATATGAAGAATTAAAGAGCCTCTTGATGAAAGTGAAAGAGGAGAGTGAAAAAGTTGGCTTAAAGCTCAACATTCAGAAAACGAAGATCATGGCACCTAGTCCCATCACTTCATGGCAAACAGATGGGGAAACAGTGGAAACAGTGTCAGATTTTATTTTGGGGGGCTCCAAAATCACTGCAGATGGTGACTGCAGCCATTGATTTAAAAGACGCTTACTCCTTGGAAGGAAAGTTATGACCAACCTAGACAGCATATTAAAGAGTAGAGACATTACTTTGTCAACAAAGGTCCATCTAGTCAAGGCTATGGTTTTTCCAGTAGTCATGTATGGATGTGAGAGTTGGACTATGAAGAAAGCTGAGCGCCAAAGAATTGATGCTTTTGAACTGTGGTGTTGGAGAAGATTCTTGAGAGTCCCTTGGACTGCAAGAAGACCCAACCAGTCCATCCTAAAGGAGATCAGTCCTGAATATTCACTGGAAGGACTGATGTTGAAGCTGAAATTCCAATACTTTGGTCACCTGATGCTAAGAGCTGACTCATTTGAAAAGGCCCTGATGCTGGGAAAGATTGAAGGCAGGAGGAGAAGGGGACGGCAGAGCGTGAGATGGTTGGATGACATCACCAACTCAATGGACATGGGTTTGGGTGGACTCTGGGAGTTGGTGATGGATAGGGAGGCCTGGCGTGCTGCAGTTCATGGGGTCGCAAAGAGTCGGACATGACTGAGTGACTGAATTGAACTGAATGGTCCAATTTTCACTTTGGCCCATGACTATTGGAGAAACCATGGCTTTAACTATTCTGACCTTTTTTGGCAAAGTAATTCCTCTGCTTTTTAAAATTCTGTCTAAGTTGGTCGTAGCTTTTCTTCCAAGGAGCAAGCATCTTACAATTCCATGGCTGCAGTCACCATGTGCTGTGATTTTGGAGCCCCCCACCGAAAGTCTGACACTGTTTTCATTGTTTCCCCATCTATTTGCCATGAAGTGATGGGACCAGATGCCATGAACTTAGTTTTCTGAATGTTGAGTTTTAGGCCACCTTTTTCACTCTTTCCTTTCACTTTCATCAAGAGGGCCTTTAGTTCTTCTTCACTTTCTGCCATCAGGGTGGTGTCATCTGCATATCTGAGGTTATTGATATTTCTCCCAGCAATCTTGATTCAAGCTTGTGCTTCATCCAGCCTGTCATTTCTCATGATGTACTCTGCATATAAGTTAAATAAGCAGGGTGACAATATACAGCCTTGAGTACTCCTTTCCCAGTTTGGAACCAGTCCACTGTTCCATGTCTGATTCTAACTATTGCTTCTTGACCTGCAAACAGGTTTCACAGGAGGTAGTTAAGGTGGTCTGGTAGTCCCCTCTCTTTAGTCTTCCCAAATGTATATCCCCAGCCTAGACTTCTCCTCAGACTATAGATACTGTTATATACAGTTTCCTACTTGATGATTTTACTCCAAAGTTTAATGGATACCTCAAATTTAATACTGCAAGCCCAGCTTCCTAGTCATCTCCTCTCCTGCCTGTCCTTTCACAGTCTTCCGTACCTCAGAGAAGGGTTATTCAATCCCTCAAGTTGCTTATGTCTGAAGCCTTGAGTCACTCTCGACTCTTCTCTTTCTTTCATTTCCCACAACATGTGTGATGTGTGTTTACAACATACCTGGAATCCAATCACTTCTCTTCACCTTCATCACTACCACCTTGGTCCAAGGGCATTAGTTCTCACACACATTACTGTGGTAACCTCCTAATAGTTCTTCCTGTTACCATACATTATGGCCCATCTCTAGTCTCAACACAGCAGCCAAAGTGATCCTGTTAAATATTAAGTTCAATCATGTCATTCTTTGCTCAAAACCCTCCATTAGCTTCCATTACAATGAAAAAGTTAAAATTTTACAGCAGCCAAAAGTGCTCTACACAATCTGCCTTTATACACACACACACACACACACACCCCACCACCAACCCTTCACTCTGATCTGAAATCTTACTGAGAGCTGTAAAACGCCTTTCCCCGACTGCTGCCCACAGAAATAAATCCACACATAAACAATCAACTAAAATGTGACAAAGGAGTCAAGAAAACTCAAGCAGGAAGAAACAATCTCTTCAATAAATGGTGTTGGGACAAATGGATATTTACAGGCAAAAGACTGAAAGTGGACTCCTGTCTTGCAACTATAAAAAATTTACTTCAAATGGATTAAAGGTTTAAATGTAAGATTTAGAATAATAAAATTCCTAGAAGACTACATCAGGAAAACTCATTGAGAGTGATCTTGGCTATGATTTTTAGGCTGGGAAAACATAAGCAACAAAAATAAAAATCAACAAGTAGGACTATGTCAAGCTAAAAACTTCTGCACAGCAAAAGAAACAATAAAAAATTGAAAAGACATCCTACAGAATGGGAGGAAATATTTGTAACTCTTATATCTGATAAGGAATTACTATCCAAAAGTCATAAAAACTTTTACAATTCAGTATTAAAAAATAATATTTGAATTTAAAAATAGGTAGAGGACCTAAATAGACATTATTCCTTTTCAAAAAAGACATACAGATGGCCAAGAGGTGCAAGAAAAAATGCTCAGTATCACTCATAATCGGGAATGCAAATGAAAACCACAATGAGATATCACCTTATACCTGTTAGAATGGCTATTATCAAAAAGACTAAAGTGTTGGTGAGGATGTGGAGTAAGGGAAATTTTAGTGCACTACTCCTTGGAAGGAAAGTTATGACCAACCTAGATAGCATATTCAAAAGCAGAGACATTACCTTGCCAACAAAGATTCGTCTAGTCAAGGCTATGGTTTTTCCAATGATCATGTATAGATGTGAAAGTTGAACTTTGAAGAAAGCTGTGTGCCAAAGAATTGATGCTTTTGAACTGTGGTGTTGGAGAAGACTCTTGAGAGTCCCTTGGACTGCAAGGAGATCCAACCAGTCCATTCTAAAGGAGATCAGTCCTAGGTGTTCTTTGGAAGGAATGATGTTAAAGCTGAAACTCCAGTACTTTGGCCACCTCATGAGAAGAGTTGACTCATTGGAAAAGACTCTGATACTGGGAGGGATTGGGGGCAGGAGGAGAAGGGGATGACCGAGGATGAGATGGCTGGATGGCATCACCAACTTGATGGACGTGAGTCTGAGTGAACTCCAGGAGTTGGTGATGGACAGGGAGGCCTGGTGTGCTGCGATTCATGGGGTCACAAAGAGTCGGACACGACTGAGTGAATGATCTGAACTGAACTGAACTGATTGATGGGGATGCAAGCTGGTGCAGTCACTGTGAAAGACAGTATGGAGATTCCTCCCAAAATTAAATCTAGAACTTCCATACGATCCAGCAAGCCCACTTCTGGATATATCTCCAAAGGAAATGAAATCAGAATTTTGCAGAGATTTCAATTCTCATATCCATTGCAGCATTACTCACAACAGCCAATACATGGAAACATCCAAAGTGGCCAATAACAGATGAATGGATAATGAATGTGCTATATGTATATTAAATATTATTCAGAAGGAAATCTCCATAAGCAGCAGCACAGATAAAACATAAGGCATTAGGTTAAGTGAAATAAGTCAGATGAGAAAGGCACATGCTATGTGATCTCATTTATATGTGAAATCTGAAAAAGCAAAACTTACAGAAAGAGAGTAGATTGATTTGCCAGGGTCCAAGGGCAGGGAAAATGGGTGAACGTGGTCCAAGGGTACAAACTTCCTACTATAAGATGAATATGTTATAGGATCTAATTTGCAGAAATGTAAATATAGCTAACAATACTCTAGTAAATATTTGAAAGTTGTCAAAAGAGTAGATCTTAAATGCTGCCACAAACACACACACACAAAGGTAATATTGTAAGAGGATGGATATGTTAACTAGCCTTATGTGGTAACATTCTGAAATTGGAAAAGACCCTGGGGCTGGGAAAGGTTGAGGGAAGGAGGAGAAGCGGGCGACAGAAGATGAGATGGTTGGATGGCATCACCGACTCATAGATATGAGTTTGAACAAACTCTGGGACACAGCGAAGGTCCAGGAAACCTGGCATGCTGCAGTCCATGGTGTTGCAAAGAGTTGGATACAACTTAGTTACTGAGCAACAGCAATAATATGCATCTAATCATCCCCTTAAACTTAACGCATGTTGTATGTCAATTATATCTCAATAAAGCTGGGGAAAAAGTAAAGACTAAACGTGTTGGCAAGCTATTTATTTAATTACTTGAGTTTCTTGCTTAATATAGTAAAAAGAATAATTATGTTTTAACTAATAATATTATCTATTACCATTAGAGATCTCTTCAAGAAAATTAGAGATACCAAGGGAACATTTCATGCAAAGATGGGCTTGATAAAGGACAGAAATGGTATGGACCTAACAGAAGCAGAAGATATTAAGAAGAGGTGGCAAGAATACACAGAAGAACTGTACAAAAAAGATCTTCATGATCCAGATAATCATGATGATGTGATCACTAATCTAGAGCCAGATATCTTGGAATGTGAAGCCAAGTGGGCCTTAGAAAGCATCACTACGAACAAAGCTAGTGGAGGTGATGGAATTCCCGTTGAGCTGTTTCAAATCCTGAAAGATGATGCTGTGAAAGTGCTGCACTCAATATGCCAGCAAATTTGGAAAACTCAGCAGTGGCCACAGGACTGGAAAAGGTCAGTTTTCATCCCAATTCCAAAGAAAGGCAATGCCAAAGAATGCTCAAACTACCGCACAATTGCACTCATCTCACACGCTAGTAAAGTAATGCTCAAAATTTTCCAAGCCAGGCTTCAGCAATANACTGGAAAAGGTCAGTTTTCATTCCAATTCCAAAGAAAGGCAATGCCAAAGAATGCTCAAACTACCGCATAATTGCACTTATCTCACACGCTAATAAAGTAATGCTTAAAATTCTCCAAGCCAGGCTTCAGCAATATGTGAACCGTGAACTCCCTGATGTTCAAGCTGGTTTTAGAAAAGGCAGAGGAAGCAGAGGTCAAATTGCCAACATCCACTGGATCATGGAAAAAGCAAGAGAGTTCCAGAAAAACATCTATTTCTGCTTTATTGACTATACCAAAGATTTTGATTGTGTGGATCACAATAAACTGTGGAAAATTCTGAGAGAGAATTCCATGAGCAGTACAAAATTAGTATATTAGACAATACTGATAATTTATTTAATATGCTTCAGCGATTTTCAAACTTGCTTTGAACCTCATCAGTAACCTCATTTATATGAACATTTATACACATGAGCAAATGCAAAATAATTTAGAATTATCTGTTTCATTTTATAATAGTATTAGAGAAATGTGGAATAAAGAAATAATGAGAAGGAATTGAAGTTTTCTAGACATGTTTTGTTTTTCTTCTAAGAAAATCTTGTAGTGGATGCTCTTTGCAATTTTTTATGGATAAATAAACTTGTTTGGGTAACTAAGGTAGTATTTTAATAAAAAATGAAATAAAAAACTGTAGTTAGAGAATCAAACTGATTCTCCAAAATAATATATCTTTATACTTTTATGATTCTCAAAGTATTACTTAATCAACATTTGTAGCTCAGGGTTAAAATAATGTAAAACAGAAAAACTATGCTTTTCCTTCTCCTAATCCTCCACTACATTTTGTGATCAAGTTTCATGCACAAACAAACCCCCAATATGTAAATGTAAAAGGCTCATTTATATACATTTCTCTTTATGTTTTTAAGCAGGTTCAGTGTTGTCATATTCTCTCAGTAATACCTGTGTGGTTCAATGGTCTCAAATCGAATTCTGTGCATCAATTTCAACATTTCTGCAAAAATATGTGCACTAATAATAGAATGTAAAAAAACAAGAAAAGAAACATCTTCACAGTTCTTTTTCTTATAGGAGATTCCCATGGCATGTTTTATTGAATGTTCTCCAAAGATAGTTCTTCATTAAACTATAGCAAAGTCTAACATGTATAATTAAATTTAAATTAATTTTAAATTAATTATACATGTTATTTATTTTGGAGTTCTGAAAGAGGATGCTGAAGATGGAGAACCAAGCCTTGTGTCCTTCATCTGTCTCTTCCTCAGCTAGAATATGGAGATCTTAATAAGGGAAAAGTTTAGAGTCACACAAAGAGCACAAACCTGAGCAAATATTTTTAAAAGGGTCAATCTTCATAGGAAGACCCAGCCTAATTACTAACAGCTGCTGTTGTTGTTCAGTCACTCAGTCAGGTCTGACTCTTTGCAACCCTGTGGGCTCTCACAGTTCATGTTTCCCTGTCCTCCACCATCTCCCAGAGCTTACTTAAACTCATGTCCATTGAGTCAGATATGCCATCCAACTATCTTATCCTCTGTCATCCCCTTCTTCTTCAGCCTTCAATCTTTCCCACAATCAGGGTCTTTTCCAATGAGTCAGCTCTTCACATCAGGTGGACAATGTGTTGGAGTTTCAGTTCCAGCATCAATCCCTCCAGTGAATATTCAAGATTGATTTCCCTTAAGATTCACAGATTTGATCTCCTTGCAGTCCAAGGGACTCTCAAGAGGCTTTTCCGACACCACAGTTTATAGCATTGAAATATGTATACTATGATGTAAGAAATGAATTGCCAGTCTATGTTCAATGCAGGATGCAGGATGCTTGGGGCTGGTGTATGGGGATGATCTGGAGGGAAGATGTGGGGTGGGAGGTGGGAGGGGGGTTCATGTTTGGGAGTTCATGTAAAAAAATAAATAAATACCAAAAAAAATAATAAAATAAAATAAAAGCATCAGTTCTCTGGTGTTCAGCCTTCTTTATGGTCCAACACTTACATTCATACATGACTAATGGAAAAACTATAGGTTTGACTATATGGACCTTTGTTGCCAAAGAAATGTCTTTGTTTTTTAATACACTGTCAAGGTTTGTCATAAGGTTATTTCCAAGGAGCAAGCGTCTTCAAATTTCACATCTGCAGTCACCATCTGCAGTGATTTTGGAGCCCAATTAAAAAAAAAAAAAGTCACTGTTTCTATTGTTTCCCTATCTATTTGCCATGAAATGATGGGACTGGATGCCATGATCTTCAGTTTTTGGATGTTAAATTTTAAGTCAGCTTTTTCACTCTCCTCTTTCATCAAGAGGCTCTTTAGTTCCTCTTTGTTTTCTGCCATTAGGGTGGTGTATTCTGCATGTCTGAAGTTATTGATATTTCTCCTAGCAATCTTGATTCCAGTTTGTACTCCATCCAGCCTGACATTTCACCTGTGCACATAAGTTAAATAAGCAGGGTGACAATATACAGCCTTGAAATACTCTTTTCCAATTTTGAACCAGTCTGTTGTTCCATGTCCAGTATGAACTGTTGCCTTTTGACCTACATACAGGTTTCTCAGGAAGCAAGTAAGGTCATCTGGTCTTCTTATCTCTTTAAGAATTTTCCACAGTTTGTTGTGATCCACACAGTCAAAGGCTTTAGGATAGTCAATGAAGCAGAAGTAGATTTTTTTTTTTTTAATTCTCTTGCTTTTTCTATGATCCAATGAATGCTGGAAATTTGATCTCTGGTTCCTCTGCCTTTTTAAAATCCAGCTTGAACATCTGGAAATTCTCAGTTCATATACTGTTTAAGCTTACTTGGAGAATTTTGAGCATTACTTTGCTAGCATGTGGAATGAATTCAATTGTACAGTAGTTTGAACATTATTGGCAGTGCCTTTCTTTGGGATTGGAATAACAACTGATCTTTTCCAGTCCTGTGGCCACTGCTGAGTTTTTCAAATTTGCTGGCATATTGAGTGCAGCACTTTCACAGCATCATCTTTTAGGATTTGAAATAGCTCAACTGGAACTCCATCACCTCCACTAGCTTTGTTCATAGTGATGGTTCCTAAAGCCCATTTGACTTTGCAGTCGAAGATGTATGGCACTGAATGATCATACCATCATGGTTATCTGGGTCTTTAAGATCTTTTTAATATAGTTCTTCTGTGTATTTTTGCCACCTCTTATTAATATCTTCTGCTTCTATTAGGTTCCTACTGGTTTGTGTCCTTTATTGTGCCCATCTTCACATGAAGCATTCCCTTGGTATCTCTAATTTTCTTGAAAAGATTTCTAGTCATTCCCATTCTGTTGTTTTCTTCTATTTCTTTGTATTGTTCTTAGAAAGGCTTTCTTATCTTCCCTTGCTATTCTTTGGAACTCTGAACTCAGGTGGCTGTACCTTTCCCTGTCTCCTTTTTCTTTCACTTCTCTTCTTTTCTCAGCTATTTGTAAGTCCTTCTCAGACAACTACTTTGACTTTTTGCATTTCTTTCCTTGGGGATGATTTTGATCATGCCTCCTATAAAATGTTATGAAATTCCATCCATAGTTCTTCAGGCACTCTATCAGATCTAACTTCTTCTTTTTTTTTTTTTNGTCTGATCTTATTGTTCTGTTTTTATATACTAAGAAATTATTTTAATAACTGTTATTTTCTGAAATTCACTGTAAATAATTTGAGTAGAGAGCTGGATATATAACCTCAAAAGTTACTTCTATCACTGAAATTCTCTGATCCTCTCCCTGAATCTTTTTTGAACTCTTTCCAGAAGTGTTCATTATTGGAAATACCTGAAGAGTCCTGTCTTGTCACTGTTCTCTGATAATGCAGAGCCCGAGGGACTCTAGTATAAGATGTGTATAAGAGACAGACATCATCCCTCCAGATCATCCCCATACACCAGCCCCAAGCGTACTGCATCTAACTTCTTAAATCTATTAGTCACTTCCAGTGTATATTTGTAAGGGATTTCATTTAGGTCATACCTGAATGGCCTAGTGGTTTTCCCTATTTTCTTCAATTTATCTCCTTTTTAAATTAGAGATAAGAATCTTGAGGGGAGAGCTCCTGAAGGAGGGCATGGAAAACCACTCCAGTACTCTTCCATGGAGAATCCCATGTATAGAGGAGCCTGGTGGGCTATAGTTCCTGGAGCGGCAAAGAGTTTGACATCACTGAGCAACTAACACTTTCACTTTATCTTTTCATGTTTAATAAGTATTTACATTTTATTCATATGTCAAATAGACGTTTACATTTACAAAGGACCATATGTGGCAAGCAGTCTTCTAGGTCTGAAGTTAACCTTACCAACAGAAAAAGAAATGAACCTGGCCTTACACAGCTGCCAATCTAATGAAAATAAATATAAGTAAAATAAGTATGTAGTTATATATTTTGCTAAGTGATTGAGGGGAAATGAAAGAGTGCTGAGTGATAATTATGGTGAGGAAAGTCTTCACTGAAGAGCTTATATTTAAGAAAACACATGAAGGATTAACAGGAATTAACCAGGTCATGAGTAAAGCAAAACAATACTCTAGACACATGGAATAATGATAATTAAATTAAAGAAACAGGAAATGATTTTGGGACATTAGAGTGACTTAATTATTATTGCTATAATTTAAAATTAATTTATTGTTTATATATTTGAAATTATTGAAACTATTTGGAAAATAAAAACTAGTTACAACATTATTTAAATAATGATTTGGTTTCTTCCTATGTACATCTTTTTGCACACATGGCTATGTAATTTTGCAGCAATAATTTCACAGATGCAATTATTAATTAGACTTAACAAGGCCAAAAGAGAAGAATCTTAAACCAGGCAGTAAGTTTGATAAAGCAGTTCTCATGTGTAACTCACTATTTTCTGTCCTTTCCTGGGCCTCGGGCTTTGGAAGGAATTAAGTGACTTTATTTGGTTTATGCTCCCCACAAGATTTTCTAGCCTCAAACCCCATCAGATTCTATGAAGTGTTTAACCAAAATTGTCTCTTAAGCAGTTGATTACCTAAGTTTCTTCTTTCAGAGATGGCAGTTTTCATCAGCAACTTTATTCACTTCTAGCAAATATGTTAGTTGTTCTCTGTGACTATTCCCAATGTCTCTTACTGGCTCTTTCTGTTACTCTTGACAGTTCCCAGCAGCTGTCAGTAGCATTGCTCCCTAGGGGTCAGAGATCTCAGAAGCTCTTACCAGAAGTTCTTCAGTACTTCCTCCTGAGAGTCTCAACAGGGTCTCAGAAACAACCTCTAATGGTAACTATCTGCAGCATGATTCTATAAAAACACACATCTGAAGGAGCTGCTTCAAATTGCTTTACACTTGCATTAGGGAAACAGCTCCCTGGGTCCCCAGCTGTTTCTCTTCTCATAGAGCTTTTACGGAAATTTTTGCATTTTGAAAATTCTTGACATGTAAAATAGGATATGGCATATCTATAAACTACCTGCTGATCAGACATTCAGTAAATTTGCTAACCTTATTTATGAAGAGAGGGTATAGCTAGAAAGCCAGCCAGTTTACCAACTGAATCTGAAAAACGCACTGGGTGGGGCTAAATAATAAGTGGGAGAACAATTCATGTTCTCTGACTTCTTATGTGATTCCACCGATAGATTCACAATCTGCTTAACTGCTTCAAGTTAAAATCAAGATTCATCAGTGTATACAAAACAGGCTGCATAGAGCACTATGAAGCTGCCAACGGAAAACTGTTACCCTTTCTCTTTTCTTTAAAAATAAACCCCTGACGCCAGATGCAGTTAATATTGGCAGAAACCAAGGGAGAACTGACTTTGAGGTTTGCCTTTTGTGAATTTTAAGTGCTAACCAGGCAAAACAGAATAAAATATAAAGTGATGGTAGGACATCTCTAGTATACACTAAGGGGCTCTATAATTTCACTCAAATGATTTCAATTTCTAGGGTGTGAGGGTTTTTCAGATAGAGTGATGATAAGCCAGACTTTCTCAGTGTCTAACTACCCAAAACATTCCTTTTAAGTAAGTTCGAAAGCTGCATTAACTCTTTCAGTGGAGTAATTTCCCCAATGGTACCCTGGTGACCTGAAAGGCAATATAGCTTTCCTACATGTCTCACTTTCCTCAATTTCAAGGCACAAGTCCAATCAGCCTTTTAGCTGCTGGAAAATGTGCTTATATGAAATTGTTTCAGATGTTTTTTCAGTTTATTGCAGTTTTATGAAAGGTCTAAGATCTATAAGAACATATTATTCAGCATAATTAGTAATCAAGAGTGGATAAGATACTCTTTAAATATCTGAATCCCAATTAATATTTTTGGAAGATTTCACATTAACATAAAGCCTAAACTTCTTAACAGGTTGTGTGACCATTTGTCTGGTTTGTTAAAGATTGTCTTGACTTAAGTTCATTATGACAGCATTATCGTTAATGGTGTCCCTATTTACTCTTAAGATGAGTCCTTGTTTAGATGAAATTTATATGACCACCTGTGATGAATTGGCCTTGTCTAAAGCTGCAGACCCACTTTGTATCACTCCCCCTTGTCTTTAGTAATCCAGCTTCACTGAACTTCTTGTGATTGCCTGAATGTGAATTGCTCTCTCAACTTTGTGCTTTCACTTGTGGATGGATCACCATGCATAAAACTCCCCTTATTACTTAATTTTTATTAGTTTTTCAAGGGAAAATTTCCCTGCCATGTCGCATTAAGCTTTTGTCTATTCCCTTGGTCAGCACCAACATCTCTGATAGGCTCTCCTTATACATTATCCATGGCCCTGCTCTTTCTCAGCACATATATCTGCTCTCTATGTCTGTTTACTGACCTGTCTCTCCAAGACATAACTAACTTTCAGAGGGCAGGGATATTTGGCATCATTGT
The DNA here is from genome assembly GCA_006410675.1 of Oreotragus oreotragus. Classification (NCBI taxonomy): domain Eukaryota; kingdom Metazoa; phylum Chordata; class Mammalia; order Artiodactyla; family Bovidae; genus Oreotragus; species Oreotragus oreotragus. The sequence continues at coordinate 329,914 of SJYX01006940.1, forward strand.
ACCTTAAGATCCTAAAAAGTGGTAGTTGCTCAGTCTTGTCTGACTCTGTGATCTCACAGAACATAACCCTCCAGGCTCCTCTGTCCATGGAATTCTTCAGGCAAGAATACTGGAATGGGTAGGCATTCCCTTTTCCAGGGGATTTTCCTGATCCAGGGATCAAACCTGGGTCTCCCTATGGGCTGCATATATTTAAAGATTATCAAGTTTTATACATGAATAAGAAATGAAAGAAAAGAATGGACAATTGTTTAAGTTCATAACTATATTATGCCTTAATAGTAAAAAGAATAACCTGGTTATTATCTAATTCTATCTAATCTCCTGAAAATAAATAAATAAAATAAATAAAATAAATTTTCATCAGACTTTAACAAATTCTGTTTGGTATCACTTTTAGGAATTCAGTGTAAAGACCTCTGGATTTGTGTTATACATGGATACTTTTAAGACATTATTACTGACTTTAAACAAAGGATTTTTTTTCAAAACAAACTGTTTTTTTGGAATCTTGAATGTGAGCTAATTTTAGAAATATTGACTAATATACACTACCTATTAGCCATATATATATACATACCTTAAAATGAGACACACACACATATATATATATATATATATAAGGGAGGTGGTGATGAACAGGGAGGCCTGGTGTGCTGCGATTCATGGGGTCGCAAAGAGTCGGACATGACTGAGCGACTGATCTGAACTGAACTGAACATCTTTGCAGTCTGATTTAGAAATTTCCTTGAAATGGATATTTTGCCTCCACCTTTTGCTACTAATTCATTGCTTCCAGATGCAATGAATTATGACACATTTTGTTTCATTTAGGGAATATTTTCAGCATTTCTAGCTTAAAAACTTAACATTCAGCAAACTAAGATGATGGCCTCCAGTTCCACCACTTCATGGCAAGTGGTGGGACTGGATGCCATCCTAGACAGTATATTAAAAAGCAGAGACATTACTTTGCCAACAAAGGTCTGTCTGGTCAAACTACAGTTTTTCCAGTAGTCATGTATGGATGTGAGAGTTGGACCATAAAGATAGCTGAGTGCCGAAGAACTGATGCTTTTGAACTGTGGGGTTGGAGAAGACTCTTGAGAGTTCCTTTGACTGCAAGGAGATACAACCAGTCCATCCTAAAGGAAATCAGTCCTGAATATTCATTGGAAGGACTGATGCTGAAACTGAAACTCCAACACTTTGGCCACCTGATGTGAAGAACTGATTCATCAGGAAAGACCCTGATGCTGGGAAAGATTGAAGGCGAGAGGATAAGGGGATAACAGAGGATGAGATGGTTGGATGGCATCACCAACTTGATGAACATGAGTTTGAATAAACTCCAGGAGCTGATAATGGATAAGGAAGCCTGGCATGCTACAGTCCATGGGGCCGCAAAGAGTCAGACGTGACTGAGCTACTGAACTGAACTGAAGCTTAAAAATATTTAAGATACTTAAATTATTAACCATAGATGTTATATTTATCCTTCACTTAAAGACATTTTAAGTCACATTAGGAAAAGTTTACATTTCTAACCTTAATATTCCATTTTCTCACCATATTCTCTTATCCTTGCCTTCCTGCTCCAATCCCTTCTCACTCAGCCTTCTAGCCCTTCATTGCATTGTAACATTCTAGATCATTTCCCTATGATATTTCTAAATATTTGGAAAAGCAGTCTCATGCAGACAGTCTTCAAGCCCTTTTTGGATGCCTAAGAATGGCCCTTAAACCTGGGACACTTTCTTATCAAAAGATAAAGTGTGCTCACAGACTGTGCTGGGGCTAGTCACCATGTGGAAACACCTTCTCGCGTTTCACATCCAATGTGTCGTACCCCTTTGATTTACTTAAGTGTGTATGTCATATGATACCTGACCAGTCACCCTGCTATATCTGTCCCCTGACGGAAAGGGATGGGGTCCTTCTGTTGCCTTGTGAGATGGGCGTGTGTAGGACAGATGCCCTGTGTTGGCTTCTGGGAGTGACCCGACAGCTATGGGGAACCCTTGTGCATTCCTGAAGCTGATCTTGCTCTGTTTCTTCTTCTCTGTGTGAGTAAAGCATCGTTCCATCCATTTCTTGACTGTGTTGTGTTTTCCTTTGTGCCTCTGATAGTAAGATGCAGCGGGCAGAAGTGCTTGTACTTCTGGTAATAGGCAACAGATGCCACATGTCTGATTCCAAGTCTTCAGTACAAGTACTGTTTCTTTATTTTGCCTTCATGGAGACTGCTTGAACTTTGTGCCCAAGTGCAGTATCTGAGTGGAGATTTAGGCAGGATTTGAAAGGGCTCTGTACTAACACAAGCCTTGAATTTAAGGCATCAAGTCAAGTTTCCACAAATCCCCAAGGGAAAGAGGAAACTTCAAGAGATACTGAATTAAAACTATTGTATTCTATTTTTTTTTTTTTTTTTTGGCCATGCTGCATGGCATATGGTATGTTATTTCCCTGACCAGGGATCAAACCAGCCCCCGCTGCTGGGAACTATTGCCCTAGCCAGCAGTCCCCAATCCTATTCAGACCCACAGATACTATAACTTGCATACAAACTTCCCCAAAGTAAATGTATATATTTAAATCACTTCAGTTGTGTCCAACTCTTTGTGAACCTGTGGACTGTAGCAGGCCAGGCTACTGTGTCCATGGGATTCTTCTGGGCAAGAATAGTGGAGCGTTGCCTTGCCCTCCTCCAGGGGACCTTTGTGACACAAGGATCAAACCTCCGTCTCTGACGTCTCCTGCATTGGCAGGCAGGTTCTTTCCCATTAGTGCCATCTGGGAAGTCATACATATATATTATATATATATATATATATATATATATATGTATATATATACACACACACACATACAG
>SJYX01006940.1:332984-350266 GCA_006410675.1 Oreotragus oreotragus
ATATATATATACATACAGTATAATATAAATCGGGGGAAAAGAAAAGCAATTCATAATAAAATAACACACCAAAAAGAAACTGTCTAGCCCAAATTTTACTTTGAAAAACATAATGATCTAGATTAAATACTTACACTCATTTTTTCATTTTTAATTCATAGAAAAAAAATCTCTTTAAAATTTTTGTATGGAAAGAGACAGCATAGCTTACTGATTAAGAGGGAAACTACACACTGACTGCCAAGATTTGAATACTAAATCTGCTCTCCCTACCAAGTCACTTAAGCTCTCTGGCAAGTTACTCAGGCTTTCAGTGTCTTACTTTCCTTATGTGAACAACTACCTTAGGGAGTTCTTATGAGTCTTCAGTGAGTAATGCATGTAAAGCACTTAGACAAGGATCAATAAATGCTAGCTCTTATTATTATTGTGAATGGTTTGAATGAGACCATTGGACATGCCAACAGAGAAGCAAAGTACATTTGCGAAACTTTTATAAGGATTTATCCTGTTTTTCCCTTAATTTAAGCTATTCTCAAAACACATTTAAAAAATGCAACCTTTTGAAATTGAAGAGCACTCTAGGCAAGGGCTCTGAAAGGAGGAGAGAAGCTCAGACTGTAAGGATATGCAAGCTGGGAAGCAGAAGCAATCCCGAAGTCTGGGTGGGAAGGATGTGTTTGAGCTCATAAATTCAGACACTCAAGGATTTAAAACTTTCCTAAGGTATAGAAGTGAAGAAGGAAAATCCTTCACTTTATTCTCTATGCCAACGTTTTATCCATTGCCACAGGTTACTACTGTTAATAGTGTCTTAGATTTCCTTCCAGAAAGCGTTTATAAATACAGAAACACGTGGGACTTCCCTGGTAGTCCAGTGGTTAAGGATCTGCCTGCCAGTGCAGGGGACTTGGGTTTGATTCCTGCTCTGGAAAGATCCCACATGCCTCAAGTCTCTGAGTCGGTGCTCCAGAGCCCTTGAGCCGTAACTACTGAAGCTCTTGCTTGGGCTTAGAGCCTGTGCTCTGCAACAAGAAAACTCACTGCAATGAGAAGCCCACACACTGAAACTAGAGAGTAACCTGAACTTGTCACAACTAGAGAAATCCTGTGCACAGCAATGAAGACCCAGAACAGTCAAAAATAAAATAAACAAACAAATAAATGAATTTTTAAAATGCAGAAGCATTTAAGATCAGGATGAGGTTCCGTCATGTTTGAGAGGAATTCATTGAGGACGGTTTGACTTAAAATACCGGATGCACAGCAGAGTTGAAAGTCACTTTAGAGAGTCTGTAGGTCATTCCAAAGAAGCAGGAAGTTATCCTATGAAGCTACTGACATTGAAGTACGGGAAGCTTGTGTGCTGCCAAGTGGCAAAGAAACTCCCTATAGATTAAAAGATTCAGGACAGAGAAAGCAAACTAAGATTTCAGACATGGATCCCAACTGCAATTCCATTCCAAAATGCAGTGTTGATTTCTGACGAATGTCTTTATCATGTGAAAGGTTTTGACAGTATCCTTCAGGATAAGTGGCAGCAGAAATCTATTTCATGTCGGTAATGAATTTCTTAAGCCACCTGGGAAGGTTCACTAATTCCACATAGATCCTTTCTTCCCTCACATATGGTATTTTGTGGTAAACCCACAAATACATGAGTCTACTTTGTGCCAAACATCATGTTATGTGATAAGTTTATAAAAATAATCAGCATTTTGTCCTTGACCTCAGAGAGTTCAGGTTAAAATAAGAAAAAGTTTCCCCTAATGATTTAGAGGGTATGCCAGGTATAACCCTTAGCTATCAGGAGGAGAGCACAGAGAGGGCATCCTTATACTTTTAGGATAGTTCTTTATTAATAAATATTTATATTTATTCACTTTCAACAAATATTTACTAAGTACAAATATTTGGTTGTAGGCCCTGGTAAGGCATTATAGGGACTTTGGGATTTACTCTGTGAGATGGAAGGAATTTGAGTTTTTAAATTTAATTTAATTAAAAAAATTTTTTTTCAATTTTTTGGCATGCCTTGTGGCATATAAGATCTTAGTTCCCAGACCAAGGATTGAACCCAGGTCCCCTCCTGCATTGGCAGCATGAGTCTTAACCACTGGACAGCCAGGGAAGTCCTGGGATTTGAGTTTTTTGAATAGAGAAGTGATGGGATCTGACCTACATATTAACAGATTTACTATAGTTACTGTAGGGAGAGTATAATTTAGAGATTGAGGGCAGAAAAATCAGTTAGGGAGTTATGACAGTAATCAATAGAAAAAGAGGGAGGGAGCGAGGAAGGAGAGGTGATGATGGCTTGAATCGGGGCATTGACGGTAGAGGTGGTAAAAATCAACTGTGTTTAAGGAATCTCCATACTGGTCTTCACAATGGCCGTATCAGTTTATATTCCCACCAACAGTGTAGAAGAGTTCCCTTTTCTCTACATCATCTCTATCATCTATTGCTTGTAGATGTTTTGACAATGGCCATTCTGACTGGTATGAGGTGATACCTCATCGTAGTTTTGATTTGCACTTAATAATTAGAAACCAACATAACAATGTAAAAACATTTTAAAAAGAAAAAAAATCAATTGTGTTCATTCTGAAGATGTGTTTGGTAATGGATTAGATGTGAAGGTTGAGCATGTTATCAATGGAGAGTTGGATTAATAGGGATTAGAGTTTAGCAGGCATGTATGCTATATACTGGAATATGATGAAGTGAATATGAACACGAGAGAATGAATTGTAGTGACTGAATGTAGAAGTTAAATTAGATGAAAAGGGATTGAGCACTTGAGATGAGGTGAGGAAAAGTGAAAAGGTGGTAGGATCAACACATTGTTGGTTTTGATATGATCAGAGATCTTTGGAGACAAGGTTCTAAGAGAGTGAACTAGAAAAATAGGTCATAGCAGGAAGTTAGTGGCTGGAAATTTAGATTATGTGTGGTTTGCAATTTTTGGTAAAAACAAGGTCTAAGATACCTAAAAGAAGCAGAAGATATTAAGAAGAGGTGGCAAGAATACACAGAAGAACCATACAAAAAAGATCTTCATGACCCAGATAAGCATGATGGTGTGATCACTCACCTACAGCCAGACATCCTGGAATGCTAAGTCAAGTGGCCCTTAGGAAGCATCACTATGAACAAAGCTACTGGATGAAATTTCAGTTAAGCTATTCCAAATCCTAAAAAAAGATGTTGTGAAAGTGTTGAGCTCAGTATGCCAGCAAATTTGGAAAACTCAGCAGTGGCCACAGGACTGGAAAAGATCAGTTTTCATTCCAATCCCAAAGAAAGGCAATGCCAAAGAATGCTCAAACTACTGCACAATTGCACTCATCTCACATGCTAGCAAAGTAATGCTCAAAACTCCCCAAGCCAGGCTTCAACAGTGCGGGAACTGTGAACTTCCAGATGTTCAAGCTGGATTAGGAAAAGGCAGAGGAACCAGAGATCAAATTGATAACATCCATTGTATCATCGAAAAAACAAGAGTTCCAGAAAAACATCTTCTGCTTTATTGACTATGCCAAAACCTTTGACTGTGTGGATCACAACTGTGGAAAATTCTGAGAGATGGGAATACCAGACCACCTGACCTGCCTCCTGAGAAATCTGTATGCAGGTCAAGAAGCAACACTGAGAACTGGATATGGAACAACAGACTGGTTCCAAATTGGGAAAGGCTGTATATTGTCGCTTGGCTTATTTAACTTATATGCAGAGTACTTCATATGAAATGCCAGGCTGGATGAAGCACAAGCTGGAATCAAGATTGCTGGGAGAAATGTCAATAACCTCAGATATGCAGATGACACCACCCTTACGGCAGAAAGTGAAGAGGAACTAAAGAGCCTCTTGATGAAAGTGAAAGAGGAGAGTTTCAAAGCTGGCTTAAAACTCACCATTCAAAAAATGAAGATCATGGCACCTGGTCCCATCTTCTCATGGCAAATAGATGGGGAAACAATGGAAACAGTGAGACTTTATATTTTGGGGGCCTCCAAAATCGCTGTAGATGGTGACTGCAGCCATGAAATTAAAATATGCTTATTGGAAGAAAAGTTATGACCAACCTAGACAGCATATTAAAAAGCAGAGATATTACTTCGACAACAAAGGTCTGTCTAGTCAAGGCTATGGCTTTTCCAGTAGTCATGTATGGATATGAGAGTTGGACTATAAAGAAAGCTGAGCACTGAAGAATTGATGCTTTTGAACTGTGGTGTTGGAGAAGACTCTTGAGAGTCCCTTGGACAGAAAGGAGATCCAACCAGTCCATTCTAAAGGAAATCAGTCCTGAATATTCATTGGAAGGACTGATGTTGAAGCTGAAACTCCAATACTTTGGCCCCTTGATGAGAAGAACTGATTCACTGGAAAAGATTCTGATTCTGGGAAAGATTGAAGGTGGGAGAAGAAGGGGATGACAGAGGATGAGATGGTTGGATGGCATCACTGACTCAATGGATATGTGTTTGAGTAAACTCTGGGAGTTGGTGATGGACAGTGAGGTCTGGTGTGCTGCAGTCCATGGGGTTGCAAAGAGTTGGACACAACTGAGTGACTGAACTGAACTAAACTGAAGATGCCTCATAGGACTGAGTGGCAGTTGTAAAGTGATGGACAAGATGATGGAGGAGAGCAGGTAAGGGACTTCAGTGGCTACACTATTGGAAAGATCATCTCTCTGGATTTTGAAATGACTAAATGAATACTGTAATTGTGTTGAAGAGAGTGACATGAACCAGGGTTAAAATCTGGTGGACCTGGTGGATGACTGCAACAAGAAGAGATAAGAGGCGTTTGTGTGCATGTGTAGTTGCTCAGCTGTGTCAACTCTTTGCAATCCTTTGGACTGTAACCCATCAGGCTCTTCTGTCCATGGGATTTTTCAGGCAAGAATACTGGAGTGGGTTGCCATTTCCTTCCCCTTGACCCAGGGTTTGAATCCATGTCTCCTGTGTCTCCTGCATTGCAGGTAGATTCTTTACCTGCTGAGCCATCGGGGAAGCCCTAATGGGTGGTATAGACACATGATTTGAGATTCAAAGTCAGGGAACTTTAGGGAGGAGAAAAAGAGAAGGACCTGGAGGGGAAGTAAGGAGCAGCTCTGTCTCACATCTTATTTTACTCACATGCCCAATATTTCCAGGTAAATGGAAGAAAAAGAGCTTGTACATAGAGGATCCTAAGGGTTTACAATAGAGTAAGAAGGTGAAGGAAATGATAAGAGAAGAGAACGAAAAAATAAGAGAGTTTGCTGATAACAGTCTATGAGTTCCAGACAGCACAGGGTTCCCTCCTCATTTCTGCTTCTGGAAAAGCGAGCCCTCTCGGCCTGCGTAAGTTGCCCAGGCTTCGGTAAATTGTGAATCTGTGCTAATAGAGTATATCTTCTTCTGGATTTTTGAAGTGGAAATGCCTTTTGCATTTTAGGGTTAATAAGGCTATGGTTTTTCCTGTGGTCATGTATGGATGTGAGAGTTGGTCTGTGAAGAAGGCTGAGCGCCGAAGAATTGATGCTTTTGAACTGTGGTGTTGGAGAAGATGCTTGAGAGTCCCTTGGACTGCAAGGAGATCCAACCAGTCCATTCTGAAGGAGATCAACCCTGGGATTTCTTTAAAAGGAATGATGCTAAAGCTGAAACTCCAGTACTTTGGCCATCTCATGTGAAGAGTTGACTCATTGGAAAAGACTCTGATGCTGGGAGGGATTGGGGGCAGGAGGAGAAGGGGACGACCGAGGATGAGATGGCTGGATGGCATCGCGGACTCGATGGACGTGAGTCTGAGTGAACTCCGAGAGATGGTAATGAACAGGGAGGCCTGGTGTGCTGCGATTCATGGGGTCGCAAAGAGTCAGACAAGACTGAGTGACTGAACTGAATTGAACTGATACTTCAATTGTTCTAGGAAGAACCTAGATGTAGAACCAATCCATCTACCCACTATGGGTTTTCTGTAATGGCTACCTGAATGAGCTCATCAATAACAGAGAAGAGACCCATTCAGATTGATGGTGCCCCCAGGACTAAGACTTTAAGCAGATGTCTGGGAACAGAGACTTCCTGAACCTCTAAGCAAGTCCCCTGTTTGGTAAAGGAATTAACACTAAGAAGAGACATGAGGTTCCTGGAACATTATGTGGTTCAACACTGATAGTTTTTTTTTTTTTTTAATCCAACAGAATTGACGGATAAAAGTTCAGAGCCAGACTGTATTTATTACCTAGTTTTTGTTATACTTACCACCTTGAACTCTGCGATCTGGTTAGGGGCACCCAAAAAAGCCAAGATTACATGCATTTTAAATTGATCAAATCTGATAATATTTGGCACTAAAATAGTATATAGCCTTTTTTTCCCCCTTCAATGGAGTTAGAGTTTATTTTCAAAGTTTTTTTTTCTATTAAAATAAACCATCACTGCATTTCACTCACAACCCTCAGCTAGAATAATGCAATGGATTTTTAAAAGCATTTTCTACATTGATATAGCATTTTGGGGGTAAAAATTGATCCTTTGCCTAAATAATTGCAAAAGCATTCAATTGACTTGTTTCTAGAAGATTCCATTTCTACATTCTTAGAAGCTGAATGGTACTTGACATACTTAAATGATACAGATTATATTTAATGTCCTTTATAGCTATCATTAGAAGAGTGGTAGTAAAAACTGAGTATCACTTAATTATCTATAATGGAATAAAAAACTCACTTTTTCCTCTGACACCCATAACCTCATATACCATTATGGTACTATTACATATTGCTTAGGTATGATTTTATTCTCAATTTTTACCATTTTTGTGCCTTTTATAGGTATCAAAAATAGATCACTGTAATTATTCAAGGAACAACATAGTTTTTAGGCCTGTCCATATAGCAAATGCAAATCCCACAGACACAAAGGTGTGCAAACTATAACACTTCACTTTATTTTTCCACAACGAAATCTAATTTCTACTTCTAGCTCTTGTTTCCATCTGATAATGGAGAGCTTTACCTTATAACCTGAGGTAAACCCGGGCAAACACAGTAATTTCTCAGTAATTTAGGCTTAAGTGTAGTCCAGTTCAGGGCGCTTTCCCTCTTCGCCTAGGATGGCATCTCATTTAAGGGGGAGAGAGGGAGCAGGTGTTGGAGGGGTCATGTACAGCAGTATGGCATTGAATAAGCGGAGTATTCTGCTCTGAGTCCCCTGAGGTGGCTGGTCATTGCTCATGTTGACATATAGCTGGTCTGCCTCTGGGTTCCTGCTGGTGCAGTCCACCCTGAAAGTCTGCAGATGTAATCTTTTTTAAGAGCCTTACACCCTTTGGTCCCTTGGCTGTTTCCTTTGTATATTTTATCATCTGAAGCAAGGAAAGGGTGTCTCCACCTTCCCAGGGCCGTGAGCCACCCATAACCGTCACTGGGCTTCTCTGCCCCAGTGGCTTCAGCATGTTGTGGCCCCAGGCACTTCTTTGGCATGCTTCCTGCTTCACTTGCGGAGCTCTGATGTGAAGCAGACCCGAGTCTCATCTACAGATCCCCTCAAGGCTCCTATGGTGAGCCTGTTATCTACCATCCTCCCCCCAGTACTGACTCTTGGATGGGCAGGAAAAATACCCCTCGTGAGGACCTGCCAGAGTCCAGATTTTCTCCTTTTGCTCTTGAACCTCTTCTTCTCAGAGGGTGGCAAGAGGTGTTACTTTGGCTCTTTTACGGAAGAACTTTTGTCTAGTTGCTCAGTTGTGTCTGACTCTTTGTAACCTCATGGACTATAGCCTGCCAGGCTCCTCTGTCCATGGTATTTCTCACGCAAGATTACTGGAGTGGGTTGCCATTTCCTTCTCCAGGGGATCTTCTTGATCCAGCAATTGAACCCATGCCTCCTGCATTGCAAGCGGATTCTTTGCCACTGAACCATCAAACAAGCCCAGGAAGTCTTTGGCTTCAATTTTTCTGAAGCTCAGCTTTTTAAAACAAAAATCTACTAGTTTCAAGGGCCTGCTCTGAAATTCAAAATCTAAGTGTAGACATTTCTTTCTCCATTCTTGCTATCCTCTGGAGGCAAAGGATGCCCTGACCATGTAGAGGGTTACTTATGTGAGGAAGTGCTGGAGAGTTGGCAGAGGAGGACATGGAGAGGACAGGAAACAAACTGGCAAGAACCTGAAGCTACTAGCATCTACTCTCACCTAGTGCCCATCCCCACTCATATAGTCCTCTCTGGGTTCTGTGACATTAGCCAATTTTAATTTTCTCGTATTTCTTCAATATATTGTATATTGTTACCTTGCTTATTTAACTTATATGCAGAGTATATCAGGTGAAATGTCGGGTTGGATGAAGCACAAGCTAGAATTAAGATTGCCAGGAGAAATATCAATAACCTCAGATATGCAGATGACATCACCTTTACGGCAGAAAGTGAAGAGGAACTAAAGACTCTCTTGATGGAAGTGAAAGAGTAGAGTGAAAAAGCTGGCTTAAAACTCAACATTCAAAAAATGAAGATCATGACATCCAGTTCCATTAGTTCACAGCAAATAGAAAGGGAAACAATGGAAACAATGACAGACTTTATTTTCTTGAGCTCCAAAATCACTGCAGATGGTGACTACAGCCATGAAATTAAAAGACGCTTGCTCCTTGGAAGAAAAGCTATGACAAACCTAGACAGCATATTGAAAAGCAGAGACATTACTGACAAAGTAATGTCTAGTCAAAGATATGGCTTTTCCAGTAGTCATGTATGGATGTGAGAGTTGGACCGTAAAGAAAGCTGAATGCCAAAGGATTGATGCTTTTGAACTGTGGTGCTAGAGAAGACGCTTGAGAGTCCCTTGGACTGCAAGGAGTTTAAACCAGTCAATCCTAAAGGAAATCAGTCCTGAATATTCATTGGAAAGACTGATGCTGGGCTGAAGCTCCAATACCTTGGCCACCTGATATGAAGAACCGACTCATTTGAAAACACCCGGACGCTGGGAAAGACTGATAGCGGGAAGAGAAGGGGACAATAGAAGATGAGATGGCTGGATGGCATCACCAACTTAATGGACATAAGTTTGAGTAAGACCTGGGAGTTGGTGATGGACAGGGAGGCCTGGTGTGCTGCAATCCATGGGGGTCACAAAGAGTCAGATACGACTGAGTGACTCAACTAACCTCTTCAATTTTTCCCTTTTTCTCCCTTTCTGCTTTTGTCTCAGAGAAGTTCTGGTTTTGGCTCTTGATTTTTCTCGCTTCTTAACTTCTGTCTCTTTGAAACTTCATGTATTTAAACACCTTCATTTGGTTCTAGCTATACAAACAGTGCCTACCTACAATCCTGACCTCCACTCTCACATTTCTATGACCTTGAAAATATTTCTACTTGGACCTAGCATCACCTCAAAATCACATGTCCAAAACCAAATTCTTCATCTTCCTGTCACCTTTTGAAAGTAGACTTTGCTTGCCTCCCCATTTCTAGAAGTGGCATCAGCATTTTTGGATTCACCGTGTTCAAAATTCTCCCTCTTTTGGCATCTAATAGTTGACAAATCTGATGTAGTCTTCTTTGGAAATATCTCTTACCTTTACAGCGTCACCCCCATTTTGCATCTTGCCTCTGGGCTGTGACCACTTATGTTCTCTGACATGGGCCTTTCTTTAGCCTCAGGTTACCCTGCCATGTCTACCTGCTGTGAATCTCTCAGTTACTCTTACCTTGTTTTGACTCTACATCTTGGCTCTTATATTTCATATTGCATTTTAGATGGATGAGTACATCTTGGATGTTCTAGTCTGGCTGTTTCTAGTGTCTTTCAGGGTATCTGAATTTCTTGTGCCAGCCCTGCATGCTGTCTTGATCACTGAGGAGGACTCCACTTTTAGAGCGTAGTCCTTATCGTACCTCTGCCTGTCTGGGAGAGGGCTTCATATAAACTTGCTGACTGCAGTCTGCTGAACAGCATTCTCAGATTAATGGTATTCTCATGCTGTCCCTTCCTTCCTTCCTAGTCTTCAGGACTTCTTCATCACCTACAGAAGGAGATTCTAACACGTTGAATCTTGCATTTAAACTCCCCCCACATTCTATCAGGAATCAGCTTTCTAGCTTTACTATTACTGACTGTCATAAAAGAACACTTAGTCAGCCCCACCAAATCAATCCAATTACCATCTCTCTAGAACTTTTTTGCTTTTGGATGTCTGCAAATTTCTTTGTGTCCTTTTGGGATTTGGAATCCCTCCCATGCCCCACCTCCCCCAATCCCCAGTTCATCTACGGAAAGCATACTCTGTTTCAAATTCTAGTTTAAACTACTTCCTGAAACTTTCCTACCAGATTACTGTATTTTTCCCACTGAAAACACAAAACAGTAACAGGAACTGAAATAATGAATCATTATTCTCTATCCAATGGCTCAGAGGGTAAAGAATGCACCAGCAATGCAGGAAGCCCAGGAGACAAGGTTTTGATTCCTGGGTTGGGAAGATCCCCTGCAGGAGGAAATGGCAACACACTCCAGAATTCTTGCCTGAAAAATCCCATGAACAGAGGATCCTGGCAGGTTACAGTCCAAAGAGTCACAAAGAGTCGGACAGGACTGAGCGACTAAGCACACACCCCCGCAATCATATAGGATTCTTCATGTCTCAGTTTAAAGGCCGCCTCTCAGAGTCACAGGTGACTGAACTAAAGTAGATCCCCTTGCATTATTTTCTATTATCTATTATTATATTTTTCTTTTTTGTTCTTAATATAAACCACAAACTGTTTGTTCTTGCAATGGCAAATATGCTTCCTGAGAACAGGTGCCAGCCTGTTTGTTTGTTTTTCCTTGCTTTAGCGGCCGGTGCTTGCCATATGGTAGAAACTCAATCAATTTTTATTGAATGAAAAGTCAGTCATCAAATTCCATTGATTCTAATTTAAAAATCCACCTTGAATACAATATTCCTTTCCATTACTGCTTTCTCTCTTATTAACTGAGAAACAATGGACAGTGGTTAAATATGCAGGCTCAGGGGTAAGATATTTTTGTTTTGAATCTTATCTTCAACACACACTACCTGTGGAAACTTTAAGCAAATTATTTAACAACTGTATACTTAAGTTTAACATCTGTAAAATGGAGACAATAATAACATCTGCCTTGTTATAAGAGTACACATAGTTAGGCAAACAATTAGCATATGAGCATTATAAGCATCATCTGTTAGCTATTACTACTTTCCTCGTATAAACTATTATCATAGATTCCTAACTATCTCTAATATCTTTACTGCTATCTTCCAAAAAATAAATTTGATTGTATTACTCTGCTACTTAAAAATATTTAATGGTTGTGTACTATCCCCAGGATGAAGTTCAGCACTTGGCATTGAGCCCAAGGTTCTTCACGGTCCAGCCCCATTTCTTATCACTCAGACACATGCTCCCATGTTCCATTTACTTGGGTCACTTGTCCTTCCGCAAAACTTAATAGCATGCTCTTCCCCAACTTGTCTCTTGCCTCATGTCCTTATCTCTGCCTCAACGCTCCTTGCCCTTTGCAAATGGGCAAAGTCTTAGTCTTTCTCCATCCCTCTCTGAACACCCAGTTTTAATATTGCCTGCTCAGTAAAACCCTTTGTGACTCTTCCTAATAATTACAGCAATAGTACAAATAATGACAGCAGCTAAGCTTTTTGAGTACTTACCACATGCAAGTCACAATTCTTCAGAGTATCCCATTTTATCTTTTTAATGACCTATGAGATAGGGCTAATGCTAGTCTCCATTATACAAATAGAAAACCTAGAATTAGAGAAGTTAAATGAAATTAACAATTTTTCTACAACTAGAACATTAATATACTTTCGTTATAGTTCTAGAACCCTGTATTAATTATTTAAGTGGCTGCTCTCTGCCTCTTTTTGCAAAATGAGCCCTTTGTAACTAAGAACGATCTTATTCAACATTTTATTAATATCTGTGGGGCTTGCTGTGATGCTTGGCACATGGTAGGTAGTCAGAAAATGACTTCTCTTGCTTGAACTGTGTTTTCACTAAGATCTCCAAGATCAGTTTTAGACAATTTTCTCTAATAATGTCTAAAGTTTCTTTTGAATCTTGGAGCTTGGCTTAAAATGGCTTTACTGACTTCTTTTTTTGAAGTAAATAATTATAAACCCCCTTTAAGGAAGGGATGAAGAAAACAAGAGAGAGCTACATGGGGCACTGCAATTTGTTTTACTTATGTGAAAATCAACTTATATTTCAAGTGATAAGAAGTTCCAACTGTGAAAAGAAATGAAATGCAAACAAAACATTCATATTCATTTTGTGGAACAAATGAAAGGAGTAAAAAAGCATTTTATTTTCATCAAATTTGTTCTGAGATCTCTACAGGTAATGATGCCCTAAACCAATTCTTATTTTGTATTTTTTGAAACAATAAAATGTAGTTATAGAAAGTTATTGACATAATAACTCTATATATGATGGATATATCTGTATTCAAAACAATTTATCTCTTATTGGCACACGGAAAGACTGGGCTTTTTCATCAGAACACATGTGTGCTCAGTAGTCAGTCATGTCCAACTCTTTGTGATCCTGCAGACTGTAGCCTGCCAGACTCCTCTGTCCTTGGGATTGATTCTCCAGGCAAGAATACTGAAATGGGTTGACATTTCCTTCTCTAGGGGATCTTCCCAACCCAGGGACTGAATCCCCATCTCCTGTACAGCAGGTGGATTCTTTAGCAACTGTTTCATCAGAACAGACAGATAAAATTTTAAATTCTGTGAAATATCTAATTTCTGTGAAAATTTCACTTTTTTTTTTGCCAAAATATGCCACTACAGAGAGGTGTCTGGCAAAGTGAAGCATAACTTAACTCTATTTATTTTACTGTTCTCAAGGATAGAAATATTAGAAGTACTAATTTGAATTTTGCAAAGGTTTCCATGAAGTTATAAAAATAACAAGAACATTGAAAAGAATCAGTTTTATTAATTAAGTAAAACTCAGGAAGGCAGTAGAAGTACACTCAACTGAAGTGCAGTTATAAATGAAATTACCAGAGTGATTTTTGATCCCTTAGACCCACAGTTTGGTCTAACTGGGACAGGCAAAGAAAAAACTAAATAACTTGCTTGAGACGGGGATTGGGGTTGACTATAAAGGATAGGGGAAAGGAAATGTTGGTAACTATTGACTGAGTACTTGTTGTACATCAGACACTCAACTAGGATTTTAGCATGTACATATATGCAATCTCACATAAAGTGGTGGTGGTTTAGTTGTTCACTTGTTTCCAACACTTTCCACCACCAGGCTCCTCTGTCTATGGGCTTCCCCAGTCAAGAATACTGGAGTGGATTACCATTTCCTTCTCCAGGGGATCTTCCCGACCCAGGAATCAAACCCAGGTCTCCTGAATTGCAGGTGGATTCTTTACTGACCGAGCTACGAGGGAAGCCATCTCATAAACTATGCATTATTATTATTAGCTCCATTTAATATATGAAAATACCCAAGCTTAGAAGAACTATATAACTTGCCCAAAGAGACATAGCTAGTAATAACTAATTGAGACCAGGACTGACTTTTAACCATTAGATCATAACAGAGTCAAGAGGCGAAAAGGTGGTCTCTAGAGGTTCTATGTTCAGCTATGAAGTGAAAAATGAAAGTGTTTGTTGCTCAGTTGTGTCTGACTCTGCAACCCCATGGACTGTAGCCCGCCAGGCTCCTATGGCCATGTAATTCTTCAAGCAGGAATACTGGAGTGGGTAGCTATATCCTTCTCCAGGAGCTCTTCCCCATCCAGGGACAAACCTGGTTCTCCTGCTTTGCAGACAGATTCTTTACCATCTGAGCTACCAGGGAGGCCCATGTTCAGGTTTCAGTACAGTTCAATTCAGCTGCTCAGTCGTGTCAGACTCTTTGTCCCTGTCCATCACCAACTCCCAGAGTTCACTCAGACTCACGTCCATCGAGTCTGTGATGCCATCCAGCCATCTCGTCCTCTGTCGTCTCCTTCTCCTCCTGCCCCCAATCCCTCCCAGCATCAGAATCTTTTCCAATGAGTCAACTCTTCACATGAGGTGGCCAAAGTATTGGAGTTTCAGCTTTAGCATCAGTCCTTCCAATGAACACCCAGGACTGATCTCCTTCAGAATGGACTGGTTGGGTCTCCTTGCAGTCCAAGGGACTCTCAAGAGTTTTCTTTAGCACCACAGTTCAGAAGCATCAATTCTTCGGCACTCAGCTTTCTTCACAGTCCCATTCTCACGTCCATACATGACCACTGGAAAACCCACAGGCTTGACTAAACGGACCTTTGTTGGCAAAGTAATGTCTCTGCTTTTGAATATTCTATCTAGGTTGGTCATAATTTTCCTTCCAAGGAGTAAGTGTCTTTTAATTTCATGGCTGCAACCACCATCTGCAGTGATTTTGGAGCCCAAAAAATAAAGTCTGACACTTTTTCCACTGTTTCCCATCTATTTCCCATGAAGTGATGGGACCAGACGCCATGATCTTCGTTTTCTGAATGTTGAGCTTTAAGCCAACTTTTTCACTCTCCTTTTTCACTTTCATCAAGAAGCTTTTGAGTTCCTCTTCACTTTCTGCCATAAGAGTGGTGTCATCTGCATATCTGAGGTGATTGATATTTCTCCTGGCAATCTTGATTCCAGCTTGTGTTTCTTCCAGGCCAGCGTTTCTCATGATGTACTCTGCATATAAGTTAAATAAGCAGGGTGACAATATACAGCCTTGACATATTCCTTTTCCTATTTGGAACAAGTCTGTGGTTCCATGTCCAGTTCTAACTGTTGCTTCCTGACCTGCATACAGGTTTCTCAAGAGACAAGCCAGGTGGTCTGGTATTCCCATTTCTTTCAGAATTGTCCACAGTTTATTGTGATCCACATAGTCAAAGGCTTTGGCATAATCAATAAAGCAGAAATAGATATTTTCCTGGAACTCACTTGTTTTTCAATGATCCAGCGGATGTTGGCAATTTGATCTCTGGTTCCTCTGCCTTTTCTAAAACCAGCTTGAACATCCATCAGTAGCAATTCATGGTAGTTCTATTTAAGATCATTAGATTCAACCTAAGAAATTCAACAAATAGGTCATTGAGAAAAGTATATCTAGTTAAGACTAATCACTACTGGTCTTGGGGACCTTGGAAAGGCCTCCATATTTTAGGTATGCTTCTTAGACAATAAGAAAATTAACTGCACAAATAGGAAGATTAAGGTGTATATATAGAATCATATAATTTTTGATAAATGTAGAAGCCTTACTGTCAAAACCATTAAAAAGATACAGTCTTGACAAAATTCTCAAAAATCTCCCAAGGAGGTAGTTTACAACCTTCTTAAAAAACATTAGGATAATGAATTTCTTTTGATATCTATCTCAAATTTATCAGATTCAAATTAAACTCCCTAATTTCCTTAAGTATAAACGATGACCATTTGCTCATCCATATACATTCAAGGAAGCTATATAAAATACTGAGTATAACTTGGCAGTGATGTGGTGACATTTGGGTGAATTCAGGCCTGAAACTGAAGGTAATCTTTAGGTTGGTGAAATATTTTGTAAGTCTCAAAGAATTTCTCAGAATTATCTGAAGGTCTGGGTAATCTCTATTTATAGATTATTCATGCCCCTTCACTTTTTTCCTTCTCCCTTGGCTGACTGCCCCATACAATGGCTTTGCTTATTTGCAGTTCAAATCTATCCATCTTGCTATGTGTTAGCTGATGTGGTTAAAAATATCTGTTAGTAGTTAAAACAATCTAGGTCAACCCTGTAGCTCAGACAGTAAAGAATCTGCCTGCAATGCAGGAGACCCAGGTTCAATCTCTGGGTCAGGAAGATCCTCTGGAGAAGGGAATGGTAACCCACTCCAGTATTCTTGCCTAGAGAATTCCATGGACAGAGAGGATCCTGGAGGGCTACAATCTGTGAGGTTGCAAAGAGTTGGACACAACTGAGCGACTGACACTACTACTCTAATTAAAACAATACTTAATAAAAATAAAATTATATATCACACATAGAATTATCATTTTAAAATGTCCCCACTTTTTCATACTAACAGACTTATTTTGACATACCATGCCACTTTCTTTTATTTTTAAAAATTTATTAGAGGATTCTTTTTAATTTTTAATTCATTAATATTAATTTTATTATCTGTTTAGCTGTGCTGAGTCTTAGTTATAGCACACAGGATCTTCCTTTGTTTTGGCATGGAGGGTCTTTTAGTTGCAGCATGTGGGATTTTTAGTGGCAGCATGCAAACTCTTAGTTGAAGCATGTGGAATCTAGTTCCTGGCTCATGGATCAGTCTCTGGGTTCCCTGCATTGGGAGTTCAGAATCTTAGCCCCCATGTTACTTCTTTTTAGATTAATTCACTGAATTTGGGTCTTCACCAATTGTCATTTTTGTTTTGTAAGAATAACCTGGTCTGTAGTTTTCATTGATGTGTTTTTTCTTTTTTTTGAACAAGATTTATTTCTTTTAAAAGTTTTGGGTTCATAGCAAAATTGAGTGGAAGTAAATTTCCCTTATATTTTCTGTCCCCTTTCCTGCTCCATGTACACCTGCTTCTCCATTATTGACATTCTCTGTATCACAGTGGTATATTGGCTATAATTGATGTAACTATATTAACACCCAAAGCCCATAATTTATATTAGGGTTCATTATTGGTATGGTATATTCTATGGGTTTGGACAAATGAATTATGACTTTTTTTTTTTGCCATGTAGTATCATACAGATCAGCATGAAAAGGCAAAAACAGTATGAAAAGGCAAAAAGATAGGACACTGAAAGATGAACTCCTGGGTCAGTAGGAGCCAATATGCTATTGGAAATCAGTGGAGAAATAACTCCAAAAAGACTGAAGGGGCAGAGCCAAAGCAAAAACAACACCCTGTTGTGGATGTGACTGCTGATAGAAGCAAGGTCCGATGCTGTAAAGAGCAATATTGCATAGGAACCTGGAATCAAGGCAGGTCCATGAATCAAGGCAAATTGGAAGTGGTCAAACAGGAGATGGCAAGAGTGAACATCGACATTCTAGGAATCAGTGAACTAAAATGGACTGGAATGGGTGAATTTAACTCAGATGACCATTATATCTACTACTGCGGGCAGGAATCCCTCAGAAGAAATGGAGTAGCCATCATGGTCAACAAAAGAGTCCGAAATGCAGTACTTGGATGCAATCTCAAAAACGACAGAATGATCTCTGTTCGTTTCCAAGGCAAACCA